>JAOSBL010000008.1:25377033-25388372 GCA_027568915.1 Erythroxylum roraimae
GTTTAAAGAGCAGAAATGCCATTCCAAGCATTTCGTGCCAAGACATACGCTACCCATTTCAATTAATCTGATTGACAGAGATTGATACAACACCTTCATTTTCCTTGTACTAATCCGCATTACTTTTCATAAAATGAAAGCAACAAGCAACTGATGTTAGGTCTTTCTTTTCATTTCCCTCGCACAGCTGGCAAAGCCATGTGATTATGGGATAGAGTAGGGTCCAAGCAAAGGAAATGAATGATGAAGTTTGTTACGAGATGTTTTCTTTTGTTTTCTTCAACAATTACTCTAAATTCACAAAACATTTGTTTGCAGGCACTGACATTTC
The DNA here is from genome assembly GCA_027568915.1 of Erythroxylum roraimae. Taxonomy (NCBI): domain Eukaryota; kingdom Viridiplantae; phylum Streptophyta; class Magnoliopsida; order Malpighiales; family Erythroxylaceae; genus Erythroxylum; species Erythroxylum roraimae. Next base: position 25,377,365 of record JAOSBL010000008.1, read on the forward strand.
AATAGCTTCTCAAAAATGTTGCATTTTTGCATAACATCTTCTCAAGTTCGTTGGTTCTCTTTCAGTACAACTGAATCAATTACTCTCATCCGCTACAAATTCTTTGTGAGCTAAACCCCTACCACATCCTTTGACCTCGTCCTTCTGCAATAATGCAAAATTTTCTATATATTATTGTATTGTTTGATTTCGACTTCCGTACAATAACATTTATTTGGTTGTGAGAGAATATAAGACACTAGTATCCAAGGCAAAATTGCGCAGTACATGGGTAAGTTATGAATATACATAGATTAGGTAGGACAAGCAACTTGCGGTTGCTTTGTCTTTTAACCCTAAATTATTCAAACCATGCATTCACTGTATCAAATAATTAGGACCTCCAAGCATGCACTTCCTGACCTTAGAGCTAGAGGCCTGAGTCTACTGGCTAGCACACATCAGGAGTTAGCAAATGGAAGATATTGACATGGAAGTAGCATCTACCTAAACTTATGTCTTCAAATTATTGTATTCTACTATAAAAATCCAATTTCAAGAACATACTGTCCATATATATATATATATATCACAAGTCCTATTGCTTTGGGTTGTTTCCCACCATTAGAATCATTACAAGACAAAGACAACGAATTAACAGCAAAACTATACATATGTACCTCAAAATACTAGGTCCCATATGATTACTACAAACTTTTGTAGTAAACAAACTTTTTTATTCCATGTAAGAATGAATTCAGAACTATTCTTAAAATAACTAATAAGAAGTACTTCTAATTTAATAATCACGTCTCTAATAAAAAACAAATTGAATAACAAATAATAAATATAATTTTGTAGAAGGCATAGGGGACCTTGCATTTTGAGGTACATTTGCCGAATTTTTTTTTCAATTTTTACTATTTAGCTAGCTAAGTTTGATTATTTTAAAGTAAATAAACATAAGATATTAAACTTAAACTAAAAAATTAAAATTATGTGCAATTTAACTTCAAATTGATATGCAAATCAAAATTCAAGATGCCTCTCTAAGAGACTAGAAAAGAATAAGAAGTAAATGAATGATATAGGTTAGTATGTTAGCAAAATTTGAATGATTGTTGTTTGCGCCTAAATTGATTCGATAAAGTTTGATGTCATTATTTCATTATAGCATGTTGCATGAATGTATTCTTATGAGTTTATGCTTGGTGTGTTTGAGTTTGTGTTTTTATTTTTTCTTGGGGACAAGCAAAATTTTAAGTGTGGAGATGTTAACAAGTGTAGTCTAAACATAGGTGTTTTAGTGTGTTTTTAGGTGTTTATTAGATGATTATCGTATGTATAGGTTTAGAATTATGTTAATGTGAGTGTTTGTTTATATTCTAAGTTTTTGTGTGGTTTAGAGCATGATTTCCATCTTAATTTTATGTTCTTTAGGTGTTTGATGTGTTTATTAGTGCCAGAAATTAGATAATTGAAGAACAAAGATGATGGACGTGCAAGGGGCTGCATGGAAGGGTCACAGTCGTGACAGAAAAGAATTTTCTAGAGTCACGATCATGCAAAGAGAAACTTCCTAGAGTCACGATCGTGACAAAGAGAAACTTTCCAGAGTCACGATTGTGACTCGTATGTCATAATCATGACAAACACTTCCCAGGCACGAGTTTTTAAATCTATTTTAGGGTTTGGGGGCATTTTTGAAGCCGATTGAAGTAGGAAAACCCTAGTTACACACCCAAGACCCTAATACACTATTTAAGAACTTGAAACACACCCAAAAACTCAACAGCCAACACAACAAAATGGATCAAATGTGGGAGATTGAGAAGAACGTCCAGGAATTCCAACATTCCATATTAAGACCTAAAAAGAGTTTTTCTTCTTTTCGTCTAGTTATTTCATCAATCTTGACGTGTAAACTGAATTCCAAGATGTTTAACATGTTCAAGAGTTTCTAAATTTCATATTAGGATAATTTATTTTATGACTTTGACTATTATTGATTTAATATATATTATGATGTTTATGAAACTTATGCATGCTTATACTTAACAACAAATCATGAGAGTGAGTCAAAAGTAATCAGATTACATTGTGCAACTAAAGTTGGCAGTTTAACAGTCCCTCAATTATCAAATTAACAATCATTAGAAGAGAGATCTTATGTAAGAATTAATTATCCAATTGACAACTTCATATCTAATTAAAAATGTAAGGAAAGTTTTGTAAATCGAGAGGTTGCAAATATGGAATTTTTGGATTCAATTAAGGTTAATTGATTAAGTCTTGAGAGAGAGTAATCAATACATTAGGAAATCTGGGATTAACACATAATTGGATCAATAATAGTTAAGGAAACAAAATAAATAAAGAGGAAGCCATAAGCATTCATCCTTGACCAAACCCTAAATTAATTGGCAGCTTCATATTTGCGTATTTACTTTATGTTATTATTTTTTAATTTCTGTTATTTAATTTTATAAAAAAATCAATTTCTTGATACTATAGACAAAGTTAAGCTCAAACTTGTTCTTGCATAATCCTCATGAGAACGATAACCTTATAAACTACTAGATACGATCAGCATACTTGAGGTGTATTGATCAACAAGTTTTTGGCATTGTTGCTAGAGATTTAGCTTAGGACTATGAATTCCCTTGATCTAAGGAATTTTTTTATCATTCTTGTGTCCTTGTGACAGCATGAACACAAGAACTACTCAGAGTTCAAGTAAGATCGAAGACACTTCAGCACTGCGAGATGCCAAGAAGAGATCGAAAGAATGATGGTGGAAGAATATAATCAAGGAGACCAGCAGCAAACCATAATGGATTTTATGTGACCAGTGTCTAACGCTACACATCAAGGCATCACTCGACTACTAGTGAAAGCAACGTCATTTGAGATCAAGCCAACATTGTTGAATATGCTACAAACCAATTATCATTTCTATGGGTTAGCTAATGGCGATCCAAATGTTCATCTAGTAAACTTTCTAGAAATATGTGATATCGTCCGATATAATGGAATATTAGAAGATTATGTTAGGATATGGCCTATTCCCTTCACACTAAAGGATAAATTCAAAGCATGGCATCACTTTTTAAATCGAAAAACATCACAACATGGGAGCAGTTGGTGTGTTCTTTCTTAGAAAAGTAGTTCCCTCTGATGAATACGACAAGGTTGATAAAGGAAATTAAAAATTTCCAACAAAATGACGAGGAGTCATTATATGAAGCATTGGAATGTTACAAGGATTTGTAGAGGAGATGTCCTCACCATAACTTACCCAAAGAATTCCTATTTCAAACCTTCCGGAATGAAGTTAATCCACCTATAAAGGGAACCATAGATGCAACTTCTGAAGGATCTCTAATGTAGAAGACAGTTGAGGAAGAAGATGACTTACTAGGAGAGATGACAAATAACAGTTGTCTTTGGATGTCAGATAAAACCAAACAAAAAGTGACTTTCCAAGACCAAAAGGGAGTCCTTGCTGTTGATTCATCGATAGCAATGTAGAATAAGATTGATAACTTAACAAAACAACTTAATAGCCTGAAAGCCTCTTCAATTGCTCCAATTAAAGCAATTCAGCATGGATGCAAATTATGACAAGATAATTATGTTACCGTTGATTACTTCTTAAAGAAAAATAATAATACAGAGCAACTTAACTATGTGGGCACACAATTTGGTCTAGGAGGGGGAAGCAACTCCTAATCTAACACATACAATCCTAGGTGGAGGAACCACCCAAATTTTTCTTAGTTGAACAATGCGAGTAATTAGCTGAGAAATCAAGGTCTATCGTTGATGGTTTTGCAAGATTTACAATTTATAACCCTCAAAATACCGCGAGTGCACGAGTCGTGATTTGTAGTATATGAAAGGTTAATCCCACGAGGAAGGTAAACTAATCTAATACTATGTTATCTAAGGCTCGGAAAAATTAATAAAATGAAAATAAAAATTGCAAAGAAAAGTAAATATAGGAAAGTGATTATTAAGAAATGAATTCACAAGTTTAACATAAAAAGAAATTAAAATTGAGCTACATAAAAGTCACAAGGGAAATTAACTAAGAAGAGTGACCAAATTATGAGATGGGGGATTTTCCCTATCATCAATGCTAATCTAGTCAATTATGTGTTATTGTGGTGTCGGTTCTAGACTATTGTAGGTGGATTACTATCTCTCTCTCTCGAGTTATAATCATTGAACCCTAATTGAATTATAGAATTTACAATCTCTCAATTAACAAAAGACCCACAACTCTAATTAGATCTTATGCCCTCTAATAAACTATCGAGTCTTACACAGGATCTATCTCCGCCAAATAACTGATATGATTAATCACGTGGTCTATTGGATCGCTTAACTCTCATTAATCCAACCCAATCATTTTTATCCGATTCACCCTCTCGATTTATTATAGAAATATGCAAATACCGCAGTTAATCACAACACCCAATCGTAATAACACACAAATAACTATGTTAGCATTGAACGAAGTTCAAATCCTGAAGGAAAAGTTAGAACATCATCAACAATCCTCATAATCATACAATCCATCATTATCTCAAACATTAAATGAACAAAAATAAAGATAAAAAATATAAAGAACCTGGATCGGATAACTCGGGAAGGCGGCAGCGTCGGAACACCTGCTTCCTCTCTCCTCTTCTTCCTCTTCTCTCTCTTCTTCTTCCTTTTCTCTCTCTTCTTCTTCTCTCCCTTAAAGCTTTCCCAAAAATGGCAAAAGTGGAGGCTTCTCTTCTGTCTTCTTCTTTTTTTATAGTCTTTTCTAACTAGGGCAAATGTAGGGCTTTTTTCGTGCCCAAAATGTTTGAAATATCCCCAAAAAATGAAGTTCAGAAAGTAGGATTGCACAGTTTGTCGCGCAGGGCACAATCATGACCCACTGACCATGATCGTGGCCCTATATTTGGCCTTTTGTTACGAACGTGGCATACTAGCCATGATCGTGGCCAGTCCTCCATGCTTTTGTCATGATCATGGTACATTGGCCAGGATCACGCCCCTCTATTTGGTTCGAATCTCCTCTGAAACTCCTTCGTTCTTCGATATTAGCCCTAAAACACTTACAAACTCATCAAGGCACCTCAAATACATAACATTAAAGCTCAAAAGCATGATCTAACCCATAAAACACTTAAAACACAAATATTTAACTAACTAACACAATTATAATCTAAACACACACTAATCGATTAAATTTAACCACTAAACACATCCTAAACTACCCACAAAGCATGATGCAATCTACGACTATCATCTACCTTGATTTCAACAAGAGAATTCCAATGCTAATGACTCGAAATCAGACAAGATTATGGACATAATCATAAGTATAGAAGGGAAGTTTAAATAAGTAGCTAAAAACCACACCATTTCTATTTATAACTTGGAGGTTCAAATGGGCCAACTGGTGAATGCATTGTTCACAAAAAGTTTAGGGAGTCTCTCGAGTAATATTGAAGAAAAAAGGAGCAACTCAAGGCAATCACACTTAGAAGTGGGAAAGAGCTTGAGCAACCAATGGAGAAACAAGTTGTAACCTATCTAACAGAGGATTAAGAAATGAAGAAAAGAGTGAGTACCTTCTTTGCATTTCCCCTCTGCCATATCCATCCAAGATTCCATTCCCCCAACAATTATAAAAGAACAAACTGGATACACAATTTGCAAAGTTTGTGGAGAAGTTAAAGACTTTTCAAATTAATTTATCTTTTATGGAGGCATTTGGAACATATACCCAAGTATGCTAAGTTTTTGAAAGAGATATTACCAAAGAAGCGGACTCGGGAAGATAACCAAATAGTAACATTAACTTGAAGGTATAACTCCATTATCACCAATCGTATGCCTTCCAAGCTGAAGGAACTAAGGAGTTTCATAATACCTGGTGTGGTTGGTTAATTCCAGTTAGCAAAGTATTTATGAAACTTAGGCGCAAGATAAATCTTATGCCTTTATCGATATTTGGAAAATTGGGGCTAGGCAACATGAAGCCAACTTCAATACTTATTTAATTGGTGGATCAATCAATTAAGAGACTAGTTAGGGTGGTGGAAGATGTTTTAATGTAGGTGGATGAGTTCATTATCCGTGTGGACTTTGTAGTCCTAAATTTCGAACAGGATAGGAACTGCCCACTAATTCTTGGACGACCTTTCATGAACATTGCCAAAGCATTAATAAATGTTCATAAAGGCAAATTAACACTTAGAATTGATGAAGATCAAGTGGATTTCAACATTAAAAAATTCTTGAAAAATCTAAAAGAAAGAAACTCTTACATGAAGATTGATATTATAGATGAATGTATTAAAGAGCAAGAAGAGAGATGATTTGAAGAACTTAAATCTGAGGAAGCTGAGACAAACAAGCTGAGAAGGTGAATGAAGTTGGGGTTGAGGAAGAAGCTAAGATAGAGAAGTCAGGTTCTCAAATAAATCAAGATTTATTAGTAAGAACCAAAGCCACACCACCCCTTATTGAGAAACCACCGACTCTAAAGCTTAAGCCTTTATACACACACCGTAGATATACCTTTCTAGGTGAGGGCCAAACTCTACCCATCATTATTTCCAATCAGCTGGATGGGGAACAAGAGAGTAGGGTGGTAAAGATCGTAAGGAAATGGATGAAGACCATAAGATGGCAGATATCTGACATACGTGGTATAAGCCCAAACATTATCATTTACAGGATAAACCTATAGGAAGGGAGTATAGCAGTAAGGGAATATCAATGAAGGTTAAACCCACATATGAACGGAGTGATCAAAATGAAAGTGGTTAAGCTTTTAGAAACAGGTATCATATATCGTATATCAGAAGGTGAATGGGTCAACCCGACATAATGCATACCCAAAAAAGGTAGAATGACCATAATGGAGAGTAAAAGTAGAGAGCTTATTCCCACCAGAATAGTCATAGGATGGAGTGTCTATATTGACTATCACAAACTGAAAAAAGTGACTAAAAAGGATCACTTTCCTCTCCTGTTCATAGATCAATTAATAAAAAGGATGGTTGGCCATTCATTCTGCTGCATCCTGTGCGGTTACTCAGGATACAATCAAATTTGAATCTATCTAGAGGACCAAAAAAAGACAACATTTACATGTCTTTATGGAACATTTGTGTATGGAAGGATGCATTTCAAGTTATGCAATACCCCAGCTACATTTTAAAGGTGCATGATGTTTATTTCTATCGATATAATAAAGGACATTATGGAAGTCTTTATGGATGAATTTTTAGTCTTTGGAGACTCTTTCGAGCAGTGCCTGAAAATTTTGGATATAGTACTCTCGGAGAAGTTTCACTTCATAATGTGTGAGGCATAGTTTTGGGACATAAAATATCGTGCCATAGGATTGAATTGGACAGAGCAAAAACAGAGATAATAGAGAGGTTTCCACCACCCATTAATATCAAAGGTGTGCGATTATTTCTAGGTTATGCAATTTTTTATTGTCAATTTATTAAGGACTTATCACTGATTGTAAGACCCTTGACAAACCTCCTAGTAAAGGACGTGCCTTTTAACTTTGATGATAATTGTTTATCTCGTTTAATCGATTGAAGGAGGTACTAATATTAGCACCAATCTTAACATCACCAGATTGGTCATTGCCATTCGAAGTCATGTGTAATGGTAGCAATAAGGTTGTGGGTTACATGTTGGGTCAAAAGAAGGGTAAAAAGTTACATGCAATATATTACACAAGCGAGACATTAACTGGAGCCTAACTAAATTACACCACTATTGAGAAGGTGTTTTTAGCAGTGGTATTTGCATATGATAAGTTTTAGTTGTATCTCTTGGGCTCTAAGGTGATCATTTTTATAGATCATGTCATGCTTAAGTATCCTTTCCCCAAGAAGGATGCAAAACTAAGGCTTATTTGATTGGTGCTCTTATTACAAGCATTTGACATTGAGATCAGAGATAAGAAGGGAGCAAAGAATATGGTAACTGACCACATATCACGTCTTGATGGAGGGGAGATTAATCAGATAGATGATATTAACGAGAGATACATTGATGAAACCCTAATGTTACTTGACCGCCTTGTGGCCCCATAGTACGTAGATATAGCAAACTTTGTTGCAAGTGGTATGCTTCCTTTAGATTTATCATATCAGTAGAAAAAGTGATTCTTATCTAGGTGTAAACATTATCTATGAAATGACCCGATCCTATATCAAACGTCTATTGACAAGCTAATAAGGAAATGTGATCTAGAGGAGGAGATGTCAGATATATTGACGCAGTATCACAAAGCTATGTATGTTAGGCATTATGGAGCAAACAAGACGACAATGCAAGTGCTAGAATATGGATTTTATTGGCTGAATCTATTTAAGGATGCTAGAGAGTTTGGAGCATAACGCAACAGATGCCAAAGAGTGGTAAACATCTCGGAAAGAGATGAGATGCCCTAATCTAACATTTTAGAAGTTGAAGTTTTCGATGTATGGGGAGTTAACTTCATGGGGCTTTTCTTATCCTCCATAGAAAACATGTATATTTTAATAGGAGTGGACTATATGTCACGATGGGTTGAAGCTATAGCAACTCTAAAAAATGATGGCAAAGTAGAGCAGAAATTTATTAAAAAGATTATGCAATCGGTTTGGAGTGCCATGAGTGATAATCAGTTTTGGAGGAGTGCATTTTTGCAATAAATCTTTTGATGCTCTTCTAAAAAGATATGGAGTTCACCATCATGTAGCCACTCCATACCTCTTACAAACAAGTGGACAAGTGGAAGTTGTGAACCATGAGCTAAAATAAATATTGGAGAAGACGGTAAATAGTTCAAGGAAGGACTAGGCATTAAATCTAGATGATGCCTTATAGGCTTGTTGAATCGCCTTCAAAACTTCGATCGAGATGACTCCCTTTAGACTTCTATATGGTAAAGCTTTTCATCTACCCATGGAACTAGAGCATAGAGCATTTTAGGCAACAAGAGCTTTAAACTTTGATTGGAAGCAAGCAGGTGAGCGAAGGCTCCTACAATTGAACGAACTCGATGAGCTTCGTTTAAATAAGTATGAGAATGTCAAATTATACAAGGAAAAGGTGAAGAAGTAGCATCATCAAAGTGGGAGATGCATTTTTATTATATAATTCGAGATTGAAGTTGTTTCTAGGAAAGATCAAATCAAGGTGGAGTGGGCCTTTCAAAGTAACCGACATATTTGCACACAGAGTTTTAGAATTGGAAAATTCAAAATAAGGAAACCTTTAAAGTGAACAAACATAGAAGCAAATCGTATCTCAGAGGAGGATGCTTGCATGAAAGGGAAGTAATTTCTTTCCTTTCCAATGATTAAAAATGTTTCAAATAATGAATGGTCAACATAATGACCATAAATTAGCAAATTTTAGTAGTTAGGTTTGTATTGAATTCTAATATTAGGTTTTATTTTTAATGTTTTATTGCAAGTTAGGGAAGCAAACTCAAAGTTAAAAAAAAGATAAAATAGGACAAGGCATGTCATGATCGTGCATGGCTAAAATTGGATTAGGTCACGAACATGACATCCATGTCATGATCGTGACCTACAAACCAGCCTTGCCAAAATGTGAATTATCCTACCCAAACCCCATTTTACCCCTCCTTCTTCAACCATAACATTATATCTTCATCTCTTCTCATCTTTCATACACACTTTATCTCTCTAAAACCTTAGCCACCACTGCAAATCTCTCTTCACTTTCCATAGGGTTCTCATTTTTCTTGCATCTTCCAACTAGATTTTCATCCCTCCTACACATATTTCATAATTTCCACACAAATCCTACATTTTGGAGTGGTTTGACAAGATTTCATAGATCTTTTCTCTATTCACTTTTTTTAGGTGTTTTTGGTGTTTTTTTTTTTTGTGTTCTTGGTTTGTTTTACAAGTATTCATTTATTTATTGTTCTAAGAATCAAATAGAGTGCTAAAGTCTCGCAATCAAAGGGAAAAACACAAATGGCAAGGAGAGGGGCACGTGATAGGGCAGCAAACTTTGGAGCTCCTTTTCTTATTTATTTGAAAAATGAAGGTATCTGATTCCAAACTCTTCGCTCTAGGATTGTTACTGTCTTTAGATACTTTGATTTGGACATTTTAGACAATCTAGGGTTAAAAGACAAGGTTGAGACTTTGAGTTATAAACTTCAATGGGACAAATTTATTAATTTTGATTATATTATGTATAAGAAATTAACATTTGAATTTTATCGATAGATGCATATTTGACTATATTTTTACACCCATATTTGATGTATTTTGCTTGATATTTTACACTTTTATTGTATATTTGGTACTTAATTTTCTCGAAGTGTATATACAGAGTATAATTGCCTTCACGGACTTAAAAGAGAAGAATTCAAACAAAAATATGGCATAAAATAAAGATTCAATGCACAAAAGGGATGCACTGTTGGGAATCACGATCCCCAGAATGGGAAATCCCAGTGCATTCATCAGATGAACGCGGTGCGGAATAACAGAACAACTGTTTGGGACCTTCCCTGAACCTAGGATCTTGCATCTAAGCGGACGAACGAAAATTAAACCAAACGACCAAAGTAGACGGTTCTCTAACGGTATCCACGCAGAGGTCGGAGAATCTAACCGGTCAAACTCTTTTGACCCGGGAATAGCTAGAATAAGGTAAAGTATGCTAGTACTTACCTTAAACTATGGAGAGCTTGAGGAGAGAACGTTGATGCTTGGAGAAGAAGATGGAGTGTCATGAGTTTTTTGAGAGATCAGAGAGCTATTGAAACTCTTTCAATACTTCTTCTCAACCTGCTAAAACTTAACACTTAAGCTTTTTAGAGCTCTTTCAAACCACGACACTCTCTCCAATTTGTCTTCTTATCATTTAATGTTATGCCTTAAACCAATAAATGATCATTGCTTTGACTATTCTTCTCCTCTCCACCAAGCTCCACGTCCATGCATATATATATATATATTAA
>JAOSBL010000008.1:25393852-25410234 GCA_027568915.1 Erythroxylum roraimae
CCATAACATCCTTAACCTATCTAAACCAAAAACTCATCAAAAGATTCAAAATCAACAACTTCTCTCTCTTACCTTTTTCTCCTCCATTTTCGAATTTTCAAGCTCCATAGCAAGCTTTCATCTTCTTTCATCCTTTCCCTCTTGAAGAAGCATCAAAAACCCTGTAAAAACCCCATGGAAATCGACCCCTATGCTACTGTCTTCATCTTCTTCTTCCTCTCCATTGCCGAATGCTTCTCTCTTCTCTCCCTCTCTTTCATTTTCGTTTCTTCTTCTCTTATTTATCATGAAATTTTCGTGACCTGCTGCTCCCTCTTGTTCAAAACGACAGCTCCTTCATGTGCTCCATTTAATGAACGACAATTGACCTAATTGCCCCTCCATGCAAGCCTAAAACTTAACCCTTTTAAGTGATGTTCCAAATTTGCCCCTGAAACATTGCCCTAAAAACAACCATCTTGCTTCCTGATTTTGGGCAGCTAAACGACATAATTTGGCAAAAATTTCTTCTAGAGAATTGTTCCTTCATGTCTCATCTTTAAAATGGCACTGAAAACGCTCAATTCGGTTCAGAAATGAAGGAGTTATGGCAAAAATACTCGTTCAGCTCTTACTAATCCGAAACTGAACATTAACTCAACTTCAATCCAGAAATTGACAATCTTAGGGATGAAATTGAATTTTGATCCCTTCACATGATTTTTAGCCCCATGTTTCAATTTTATTTTCCCTCAGGAATCACCTCGATCGGAGCTCTATAGCTCCCGATATCCCCAAAATACTGAACCATGTTCAGAGATTAAGACTGAACACTTTTCCGAAGTTCAATTCAGAAATTGAAAGTCTTAGGGGCTAAATTGAAATCCAATTCCTTCATATGATTTGTAGCCTCAAATCTCAATTTTATTTTTCCACAAGAATCAGCTTAATCGGATCTCCACAGATCCCGAATTTCTCAAAATACTGAACCATGTTCAGAAAATTTCCAACATTTCACATATAATCCATCTTGGACCTAAACCATCTTTTCCATTTCCTTTCAAATTCATGAATTCTCCTTTCTTTATACATGATTAATCATGGACAAATTCTAATTTAATATTTCTAACTTACAAAAAGGTTCGGGGTCTAACAGCCACACAGTCCAAAAAGGAGGGTCGTGTCAAAAGTCCTCCTTATTGGTGACTTTTATCTTTTCCCCTAGCAACATTTCAATCAAGAAGCAATTATAGGCAGATATATTCAATAAAAGTGCTTCATTCGATTGTCCTTCACTTGTGTTTGATAATTTTAACTGCATAACTCCTATTGATGAAATTGATGCCCTATTAAGAAAATATGATCCAAGAAATTCATATTTGAGAAATTGCATCTTATCATCAGATATTACTACTCTAAAATACAAAGGTAGTTACCATGCTTGGAATAATAACCAATTAGTCAAGATATTTTAAAGGAGGAAATTGGATAAAGCTATAGTAAATACAACCTGATTTAGCAATCATATAAAGTCTTAGGCTCATTTTATCAATAATTTATTTCTAATCATTGCTCTATTAAGGTCTTTATGGATTTTCCTAGAGGCCCTAAACTGGCCCCCTTTAAATTTAATAACTACTTGATAATCAAATTATATTTAATGATAGAATATTTAAGGTTATGAAAACTCCAATCAATGATCGTAAATTAGTTAAATGTATGAGTATCTTAAAGGAGATAAAGAAAGATTTGAAAATCCTAAACACCAAAGTGGCTATCAATATCACTTCAGTAATCTTAAAAGCAAGACTTGATTTATACATCACACAGAATCTTCTTCAAGCTCAACCAGATGATAACCCACTTAGAGATATGGAGAAGTAGAAAGTTCAGGATTTTTTAACCTTTAAATGCTTATGATTCCATAATATGACAAAAATCAAAGGTAATTTGGCCTAATGATGATGATAGCAATTCCAAATTCTTTCACAAATTTCTTCTTATTTGTAAGAATAGTGAGTGCTATATTAAGTTATACTTTTATGCTAATGCTACTAAATTTTTTTCCAATTATAAATCTATCACTCATTAACTAAGAAAGTTCATATATCACTGGTAAGCAATATAATGGTAAGTAGGGGACAAATCCTATAAAGGAATGATATAGATAAAAAGCCTCGCTATTAACAGTCTATAAACAATAAATATAAAGATGATTTTATTTATTTTTATTAAAAACTACAAAATAAAACTAAAGGAACTAACTTAGATAATAGTTAAATTTAGATTAAAAACCACACAAAAAACTAAAGGAAATAAATGATAAGACAATTGATCAAAACAACATGCGATTTAATAGCTATATTTAGATTATTACTTCTCTTAGTAGTACTTTTGACTTCATCATTTAACTAACCTAGATTGGTTATACTCTCTTAATCGAAAGAACTTTTAGACCCTAAAAATACACTCTCATGGGCTATATCCATCTACTCATAATTGGTGAACTCATGTCTTCATAGTTGCTTTCATCTTTTTAAATATATTAACTTTTGTGAAATCCTATAAAATATTTCAACACAAAGAAAAGCATATAGGTCTCTCTCAAGCACCATGTTGTATCACCCCCTTACCCTAAGGTATATATCGGAACATCCGGAGGACATTCCAGTACATAACCTATGACAATGGCACACTACGTTCAATCATAACATTCACTTAACATGGCATCAACTATCTTTATTCTCTTAAAAGATCTCATAAGGAAAAGTATAATATTTTAAAATCAAATTGCCTTTTTTCATTTCATAAATACCGAATGTCTATATTGTATCTTTCAACCTCCATACTAATACACCATCATAGCCTAATACAAAACATGCTACATGAAAGAGGAAAATATACAAAATCTATCTAATCTGTCCATATCCAGCTGATTGGCCTTTGAGCCATTTCTTCTTGTTCCCAAAAGTAAAAGTGTCCCTCAGTAAGTAAAGTCATCCCTCGGTCCTGAAAAGTCAACGTCGCAATTTTGGTGAGTTTTGCGAACTCAATGAGGTAACCATCGTCGATGGTTCACTCAATTCATACAACACATCATACATATAACATATATTTCACATCTTTGCATAAACGATCGCATATCACATTCACAATCAAGAGTAGACAATTTTGCATTTCAATCAATCAAACATACCTCTAAAAATGCATATGAAACGCTCATGTGACTCTTTTTTTTTTCAATTATTACGTTGTTATGACCGAGTGCCTAAATTGTCCCTATCCATTGTAGATACCAAACTCATTTATACTGTACCTTATCTGTTAGAAATACCAAGCTCATTTTACATAGTGAGCCTTTGGCTTTTAATCACATTTGGAGCTTTAAGCTCATTTTTGGTGGCTACTCAAGTCACAACTCTCATTATCTGATCATGCATTCATGTATGGAATGCACCTCTCATAATCAATCATGTCATGAAACATTTAGTTTGTCACATTCACATACAAGTATCACTTCAATATTTCATTCATATATCACAATCATCGGACCTTCATTTTTTGGAATCAACACAATCAAATCACATTCATTCAATAATTCAAACATAATATAAAGCAAACAATTAATTGAGTGAGACCGTCTAGGTAACTCACAGTTTGCTCCAGAAGCTATTGCCTCGCAGTCCCAGCAACATCTGGATGATGGCGCTCTATATGTTCCTCTATATCATGCAAAACATACACATTTGTACACATCATAACTTTGCACAATTGTATAAGTGTCTATTAATGCACACATATGTATATGAAATATGTACAATGCATGTACAATGACATTCCCGAGTATATATCCTTAATACATGTCTCATAACCAATTATCAAGATCTTTGAATCATTCCTTAACACCTAATACACTCTTCTTACATTAATAGCTCAATCCTACTTCAATTAGGCTCATTTAATATAACTAATAAGCCTAAATATCTCATTAGAAAAATATTGATAAGTCATTCATTTATAAACAAACATATCTTGGGACAAAAGGCATAACTATTTCTATAGATGTCAGATTAATGTCATTCTAGGATTCTTTCGAATAGAACTTTGAGATCTACAACTTTTATAAAGACCCCAAAGAGAGATTTTTCCGTCTAGAGGGTCAAAATTGTGAATTTTCGAAAGTGCATAGTGTATGTCCGTTAAACGGACATACACCTGCACCTAACGGACATACACGGGGTCTAGAGCATTTACCAGACCCGTGTCCGTGCACCTAACGGACATACACAGGGTCTGGAGCATTTACCAGGTTCGTGAAGGTCCATTTAACAGACCTAATGCCCGTTTAATGGACATGGATGAGGCTAGGGACATTTCCAGATCTGAGAAGGTCCGTTTAGCAGACCTAAAGTCCGTCTAACGGACCGCATAGGTGAGACAAAACTCCCTCCAAAGCATCTCCAATGGTTCCTACATCTATTATAGCATCACTTTCACTCATAATCTTCCTAAATTCACCTCTCTTAATGCAATATCACTTCTTAACAATTCAACTACCAAATTGATTTCATTAAACTCTCAAATCTCAACTCATTTGATTCATAACATTCAACTACCTCTCATCATTCATAATTCCTATCCTTTTTCCATGACATATCTTATTCCTAAGTATCAAACACTTCACATTCAAATTCATTATTTCAAGTTGATAACTTCTTCAAGTATAACTAATTTCAACTCAACATCATCCATATGCAATTCATAGTCCTTACTTGATCATAAACACTCAAAATAGAACACATTCTCATATATACATTCATCCAACAATATACTGCACCCAATTCCTAATTTCATGTCAAAATTTGAGACTCTTAAAGACAATTTAAATTTGATGTCTTCATGAAAAATGTAGCCATATGTCTCTAGTTTAATCCAAATTAAGGATCATCTCATTTTGATAACTAGAGAAAAAGTTATGACCAAAACACAGAAGCATACTCAAAGATCATGTTGCTGCTACATTTCCCAGATCAACTACCAATTTTGTTTCCAGATCTTACCCTAACACAACTCATACAAAGATCACCTTTTCTACTCCATCTACTCCTCATTCTCAACTCCATTTCAACTCAATATCATCCATACACCAATTATAGTCCATTTTTTATCCAGAACACTAATTACAAAACATACCCAAATCACTCCTTCTTTCTCATTTCTACACTCATCCATTAACACAAATAGGTAATAAACGCATTCTATACTCATCAACTTCCAATTCTCATTAAAACATTCTTTTCACAAAAAATCCATCTTAAAAATATGTGTAGCATAACTCATAGTTTCTTACTCATCAAATACAACATCAATCATCCATAAAATAACTCCTAACCCATTATTTAGCATTTATATGAAACAAAACATCAATATATATATATATATATATATGTTCATTTCTTCACTAACATTCTAGCATATACAAAACTCTTTGTCATGATCATTCAATCTCTAAAACATCTCTATAAATCATTACTCATCAATAAAAGCAAGAAATTTACATACCCTTCATCATCCACGACACATACATACACAAAACACCATTTCATGTCATTAACCTCTAACTATCATCATAAATGCTTCATTTAACCAAAATAATAACTTAAGACATGGTTTGGCAAGTGACACTTGTCACTTGCCATATGTCCAATTTCTAAAACATTAGACTAGGTTCTTTCATTTAACTAGTCCAATCAATTTTAATTTCTACTATAATTGTCCCCAATTTTCAATGGCACTTGTCAGTAAATCCTAAAGTCATTTATCAAAATTTCCATTGCAATTGGACAGTAATTTCTACTACCATTTAATAATTATTTTGCCACTTGGCAATTTTCCTAGTCCAAAAATTACCCAAAATTTTAGAAATTTTCCTAAATTTCACCAAAAATTTTAAATCAAATTATACGCTCTCCAAATCAATTTTCAACATATAAAATCCATAATTCTCAATATACTCACATTTATAAACAATTATACCTAGAAATTGTCAATGAATGCATGTACAATTATTTTTATGTGCAAAGATTCAATATTCACGTGTATGTGCATATCAAGTGATGCATGAGCATGAAATGTGTTTTCTAATCCCTCAGTAATCTCTCATATTTACTATTTTAGCCATAATATGGGTAACGGGATGTTACAATGTTCTACCCCTTACCTAAGCCACGATATGCTTAAAGAGAAAAAGATATTTTTTAGATGTGTTTTCTCCAAACAATGACTAAAGTCCTATAAAAATTATGGTTTCTAAACTTAAATACATTTTACTTTACCTAGGTTTGGTATGAGGTATGGCTTTGGCCTATACATAGGCCTTAGTGATTTTTTTAGGTAATAGATATGGCCTCTATTGGATGCCTCTAAGTTATGGATCTTCCTTGTTTTTAAGAAAAATGCACAAACTCTAGCATGGTTGTGTCTCCTAAATATGAATCTCGTTATTTCTTCTCTAACTTGCATTCAATCTTTATTATAGTCGTGACTCAAATTGTTTCACTTGTTATATGCCCTAGAATGTGTTCCTCCAAGAATTAAAATTTTCTTCACATTTTTCCTAATAATTGTCTCCAATTGTTGAATAATATCATCTCAAGGTCCAATTTGCACATTACCCAAAAATATATGAAATAATAATCAAAATAAGCTAATTTAATATTAAAATTAAGCAAGATACTTAAGAAAATATGTGATATTTCATAAACTTCAAAGAACACTAATGAAATGATCTCAATATCTACTTATCAAGGTAGAATTGTAACCAGTCGAAATGATATCAAAAGGCTAGAAATTGACTATTTCTAAAACCTAGTGGGTGGAGAAAATACCAATGTTGTGCACCTTAAATTTGTTCAGTATCCCATCCTGCATTTGATCACTCCCAACAAATGAATTCCCTTATTAGGCTATTTATTAATTCGAATGTAGAAGCAACATTATTCTTACTTGGTCTTACTAAAGCTTAGAAGTCTTGGGACCTACTAGAGGTTAATGATATACTACTAGATTTTTTTAATAATAAGATAATTTGATAATAAAACATTCATTAATTATTTTATTCCCAAGAAAAATAATTTTCCTTATAGATTTTCAGCCAATTTCCTATTGTTTGACCATAAAAGAGATTTTTGCCAATAGAATAAAAGATGTCATTATCTTAATAATCAATCCATCTCAAGGAGGAGCATTTATTCAACAAAGAAACTACATGAAAAAAGTTCTTTTAGCTTAAGGACTTTTGAAAAAGTTCCACTCTTTTACTATTGGAAAGAATTGTACAATTAAAATAGACTTCTAAAAGGAATTTGATTTGGTAAGTTAGAAATTCCTTAATGATTCGCTAAGACTTTGGCTTTCATCTGACTGGACAATTAAAATAGACTTCTAAAAGGAATTTAACTTGGTAAGCTAGAAATTCCTTAATGATTCACTAAGTCCTTTAGATTTCTTCTGATCTTTATTTACTAGTTAATCTAATGCTTCACTACTAATTTAATTAGCATCATTATAAATAATACATCTACTTCTCCGTTTAAAGGTTCTAAAGGGCTTTGCCAGAGTGCTCTACTATCATCTTATATTTTTTTCAATCTGTATGGAAGTTTTGACATGTCTAATCTCTAAAAATAATGAAGCCAACCATTTTGAGCTATCATAAATATAAATCCATATATTTATTTAATCTATCTTTTGCAAATGATCTTCTCTTCTACAAGGCAAATGTCCATTTAATTTCATGTTTTATGAATTCTTTAATCATTTCAAAATTATTTCAGGGATCACTGTCAATAAAAATAAATGTATTTTATACACTTCTTTGTGTTGTTCATAAACAACATCAGTTTTAGCTCAGCTCATAGATTTTTCATTGGAAAGTCCCTCTATGAAGTACTTAGACATTCCAATTACCACGGAGAGGATATCATATATAAAATGCTTACCACTTTTGGAATAGGGGATTGATAATTGGAATGTGAAGAACTTATCTTTCACAAGGGTCATTGACTTATCCTCTTGATTTTAATTGAATTACACATCTATTGGAGTGCTTATCTCCATCCACCCATAAAAATTGTTAAAGAAATTAATAGAATACTGAAAAAAGCTTTTTAGGGATAGGTAATAAGTTAGTTTCCTCTAAGCCCAAAATAAATTGGATTAAGATTTGCTTACCAAAAGAAGAGGGAGTTCTTAGAATTCACTTAATTAGATTGATGAACAAGTCACTTCTTACCAAATGTATATGGAAACTATGCTAGGACAAAGAATTCCGTTGGGTTCACTAGATTCATACAAAATTTTTGAAAGCATATGAATAGGAAAAAGAAAGTTTCTTCTTACGTGATAATTGACACTCTATAAGACCTCCTTTAATCTTATGCTGGATTATATAGAATACAAAAATCATCCTAACTGATTTTAAAGTAGAGGCCATTATTAGTGGCTTCACCTAAAGATGGCCTCTAGAACAATCAAGAGCACTCTCAACCATTAGAGATAATTTTCCCTCTTACACTTAGGCCCTTATAAAGGTAGCCAAATTGTTTGGACCATCATTCTTCTTAATGCTTCACTAATAAAATATACAAATGATAAGTCTATATTTTTTATGCTTATGACGACTAAATTGGCTTATAATTTAGCAGTTCTATGATATGTTCTCTATGAATTATATGATTTTTTATATTTAGTTCATTAAGTTACAGGTGATAATTGAAGGAAAAATTTTGAATTTAAGGGGGGAACAAGTTTATAAAAGGCATTCAAGATCACTTCAAGCTTGAACATACCTAAAATTTGAGAAAATTTGAGAATGTAGAAATATTAATGAATCGATGTCGAAGTGTTACTTATGACCTTTCCCAAACTGTTAAGTGTTTCTACCTATAAAATTCTGAAAGATAGCAAGAATTAGCAGGAGAGTTAGACAAAGATCAAACTTATGATGTAGAATTTGAGGATGTGCAAAAACGTAATTTCACTAAACTTGGGACTCTCATATGTAATTATAGATTATAAATAACATAATTACTTTTGGCAACTACTTTTCACTAAATTTTTGTTTTAGGTCTTCTTAGTATTAAGGAGAGCTTAGGAGCAAGATTGAAGGAAGATTAATCTCCACTTGGAAGCAATGGGTAACATCTCTTCTAGTTCTTTCTCCTTTACTTTCTTTTATAATAAGATTGTTTATTATTATTTGAATTTCATTATGTGTCATAACTACATCTCTAGAGGGGTTAGGGATGTAATTTATACGGGATATTTCAATTATTAATATATGATTAGTTATTGATTGGTTTGAATTTATTCTTTTTTATTTTGATTATCAAATTTATGTCCGGATATCATAGATTCGATCTTAGAAATTGTATAAACTAAAAGGAGAAATATAATTTATGCACTAAGAAAATAAGCATTCCATATTTAGAGGAAGAGATATCCTAGATTGTAGTGATAACTAATAGATTAACTATTAGTGCATAAATATGGAATGCTTATAAAAGGCATTCAAGATCACTTCAAGCTTGAATATACCTAAAATTTGAGAAAATTAGAGAATGTAGAAATATTAATGAATCGATGTCGAAGTGTTACTTATGACCTTTCCCAAACTGTTAAGTGTTTCTACCTATAAAATTCTGAAAGATAGCAAGAATTAGCAGGAGAGTTAGACAAAGATCAAACTTATGATGTAGAATTTGAGGATGTGCAAAAACGTAATTTCACTAAACTTGGGACTCTCATATGTAATTATAGATTATAAATAACATAATTACTTTTGGCAACTACTTTTCACTAAATTTTTGTTTTAGGTCTTCTTAGTATTAAGGAGAGCTTAGGAGCAAGATTGAAGGAAGATTAATCTCCACTTGGAAGCAATGGGTAACATCTCTTCTAGTTCTTTCTCCTTTACTTTCTTTTATAATAAGATTGTTTATTATTATTTGAATTTCATTATGTGTCATAACTACATCTCTAGAGGGGTTAGGGATGTAATTTATACGGGATATTTCAATTATTAATATATGATTAGTTATTGATTGGTTTGAATTTATTCTTTTTTATTTTGATTATCAAATTTATGTCCGAATATCATAGATTCGATCTTAGAAATTGTATAAACTAAAAGGAGAAATATAATTTATGCACTAAGAAAATAAGTATTCCATATTTAGAGGAAGAGATATCCTAGATTGTAGTGATAACTAATAGATTAACTATTTTTAATAGGTTTGATTAAGGTTAATTATACATGTAGGAGGTGGTAATACCTTAATTATATATACCTATGTGCCACAAGAGAGGGCATAAATACCTTAATTTTTATTTCAGCCATGAAAAATAGTCTTATTTGATAATTGAGATCCTTCATAAGGGAGCCCTAAAACCCTTGCATTTTATTATCTTGATTTCTTCTTAATAGTAAATCATCTTATTTTTGTTAGTTTAATAATTTTCCTACTTTTCCTAGATTTGTTTACTTTAATTCAATTATGATGCTAGGGTTAGTAAAATTTAGTAATTATAGTCCTCATGGTATTAATACTTTGGAATACTCCATACATTCGATTATTTGCACTTGTAAGTTACATCAATCAAGATTTGGATGTTAATATCAAAGACTATTAAACTACTAGTTTGTTAATTCTAATTTTATTTTCAATCTTATCTTCCTCTATTTGTTTCAAGTATTTGATACAAGATAGGAGATTTAGAAGTGAAAACTTTGACAACCTACTTCAATTTGACTCTAAAATTGAGCAAATTATTAAATATAACAAAACCAGAAGAAGAGAAAAGATGGTTTTAAATCAAAGCAATGTTTTAATTGGCATAGAAGAGTTATATCCATAAAGGATTCATAAAGGGAGACATATATATGGAAGTGATTACCGTAGTTCCCTCAATTATGTTGAGTCAAAGGGTAAGAAACTATATGTTAAAGTCCATCCCCAGTTGTTATCGATATTTATTGGATCACCTAGTAAAGATACCATCATTTCCATAAATCCTAGTAGCTATCAATTAAGGTGGATTTTTTTTAGGAGTAGGTTCAAGTTTATAACACTTTTATACTTCAAATTTTTTCTTCACATTAGACCATCAAATAAGGATAAAAATTCAAAATTTTGCATAAAATTGGGGGAAGAGTTTAACAAAGCTTGGGAATTATACAAAGCTTTACTTAACCAATACCCACAACATTAATACCCTTTACATCTAGTTAATTCTTCATAAAAGCCTTACGCTCACATGTCAGACCTTAGTTGACACTATGATAAGAGGGACAATTTCTGTGAAAATTTTAAGGAGGTTAATGAGATTATCAAAACCTTGGTTGAAAAGTCATCAACTATGGTTATAAAGAGAAAGCCAAAAGCTTCTACTTATAAGGTTCAATCATCTTCAAACCCAGTATCACAAGTAGTTAACCTTTCAAACTAGATAAATATTTTTTTGAATCTTGATGTAGGCAATAGGGAGGAGTGCTATTAGTATGGCACGTATGAGCATCCCTTTAATGCATGCATTAATGCAAAACTAGCCTCAAATTACTATGAAGATGCTAATGACATGGCTATCTTTAAAGGAAAACAAGCTGTCAAAATGACTCCTTCTCTACTATTTACAATTTGGGATAAAAGATTACCCAAATTCCTCGTGAAAGGAGAAAGGAATAAGAAAGGATCTATAGGATCACTTAGTTTATAGTAACAACCTCAATTTCAATAGCCACGACCATTATAAAAACAAAAGGATAGAATAGATACTCAAACAATACATATCTTCTATTATTGAAAAATTATATAACTTGGGGAAATTTCAATCTCAAGTTGAAAGAATTAAAATACATCCATTTATAAATTAGATGTCTAAATGAACTAGTTAGCCAAAATGGTGAGTGAAAGATGTTAATGAAAGGTTCCTAGTAATACCAAGGTGAAAATTAGAGATCATTCGTTAGCCATCACACTTAGGATTCACAAAATATTTGATGTTCAAGCTGCTTAAAGAGAGGAAGTGTAAAAGTCGAAAAAACTTAAAGAAAAAAGACCAAGTGAATATAAGCAAATTGGAGCCAAACTCAAGATAATGCTAGAATCCTCTATCAAACCTTATATTCCACCCATTTCATACCTTTAGAGGTCAAAAAAGAGGAATGATGAAAAAAAATTGAAGAAATTCCTTGATATCTTCAAGAAGTTGCACCTTAATATACCATTCGTCAAACCAATAGCCCAATTTCCATCATATGAAAAGTTTTTAAAAGACATCATCTATAATTTAAAAAAACTTGAGAAGTATATTATGATACCTTGAATTGAGTAGTACAATTTGATCTTACAATATAAATTACCTTTGAAGTTAAATAATTAAGGGAGTTATGTTGTTCCTTACCATTTTGGTGCTTTTAGTGTTTATAAATGCTTATGTAATTTAGGTGTAAGTATTAATCTTATATATTTATCTATTTTCAAAAAACTTAGAATAGGAGAACTCAAATTGATGAATGTGTCACTCTAACTAGTCAATAAGTCCTTTAGGTACCTAATTAGGATAGTGGAAGACCTACTAGTTAAAGTAGAAAAAAATAAGTTTTCCTACAGATTTCTTGGAAATGGATATAGAGTATGATATTAGGGTTCCCATCATTTTAGGAAAATTGTTTTAGGCTACTAGAGGGGCATTAATTGAAGTGAATGCTAAGGTAAGTTGACAGTTGGAATAGACAAGAATAAGGTGGAGTTTAACATATTTGAAGTTGTAAAGGGACCTTTCCTTGATGACAAATGTTATAAGATAGATGTGATCGACTCTGTTGTTCATGAACACTTACCTAAAATTACTTAAGATGATCCTTTGAAGGCATATATAGCTTTATAACTTGATGAAAAGAGGAGGATCTTAATGTGGTTTAGTGTGATTTTAGGTTAGAGGGAGAAGGCTATATAAGAGAAGGAAAGTTTAAACGCCTGCCATTTATCAAAAATGTACGTAAGCTTGAATTGAAGAAAATTCCCTCTCAATCGATTTATGCTCATTTAAGAGAAAACAATATTTATCATATTAATATCTCCCTTTCTTTAATTCATATGCAAGAAAATAATCGAACTCATCTATTAGGAGATCCTAGGTGAATGAAGAGCTTTTGTAGGAAGTTTAGTTAAAAGACATCTAAAGAAGCACTTGTTGGGAGGTAACATAATGCTTTAACTTTAATATACGTTTATTTTAGTTTATTAGTTTTAGTTTTTTTACTCATTTTTTAATTTCTTTTATAGGTAATCTTTGTCAAAATTTCTTAGATTTTACCTCACCAACCTTACTTGTTGGAGGAGATTTGTCTTCCTTAATTGTTTCTTGTGAGTGTTTTGTTGAGCAAGTTTTAATCTTATAAACCCTCAATATTTTGCAAGTGCACGGGTCGTAAGCATAATATATGGGGTGTCGATCCCATGAGGAATTAGTGAACTAATCGAATCCTAACTTGTTTAAGGCCTAAAACTGTAGTTAAAATGAAAATAAAATTAAACATAAAATTAAGCAAATGAATATAGATAGATTGAAAACTGAAATTCTAAATTAATTCAACTAACCAATTATGAGAAAAGGGGATTTATCATATCATCTAATGCTAACTTAATTACTTTTGAGTTAATTTGGTATCGATTATAGAATTTCGAAGGGTGGATTATTCTTTCTCAAGTTATAATCATTAAACCTTAAATCATAAACCCTAATTGAATCAAATTACTAAATTTGCAATCTCTCAATTAACAAAAACTGCCCACATTTCAATTAGATTTCAAGTACTCTAATAGACAATCGGGTCTTCACATGAGATCTCTCTTCGTATAAATTACTTATTTGATTGTTTGTGTGATCTATTAGATTGTTAACTCTCATTACCCAACCCAATCATTCTACTATCAATTCACTCTCTCGATTTGTTACCGAAGCATGCAAATACAACAAACAATCACAATACCCAACACATTATGCAACATCCCACTACCACAAGGTACATACCCAAACATTCAAGAATATTCAAGTACATATCCTATAATAATGGCATGTTAGAGCAAAAAAAATCCAACTTACACATGGCATCATCTAACATAATCAGAAGTCAATAAATTTTAAAACCCATTGATTGCATTCATTCACAAATCTTAAACTGTTTCCATCATACACATATGTACAAAACCTCTTATAGGTTCTAACAAACTATAAAATAAATGCTACAGCATTTCTGGTGTTAGCTGACAGACCTCTGAGCCATTTTTCTATCCAAAAGATTCCTTAAGTCCTGACTAAGGAACTAAGTCTCTTGTCTCGTACCTGAAAAACCACATTGCAATTTTTGATGAGTTTTGCAAACTCAATGAGTGAACCATCATTGATGATTTCACCAGATTATAAACACACATCACATATATCACAGATACTCATTCAGAACATGTAATTATTATTCAGATACTCACATAACATGGCATATCATAAGGTCACTCATTACAGCTTTGCAAATAATTCAAAGAATTTTAATCTTATATGAATGCTATATGAATGAGACTCACATTCGTTCTTAATGTTGTGACTGAGTGCCTATCACATACTTATACAAATACTGGCCCATAGGGCTTAGTCAGAACAGAATCATGGAGCATAACTCTACGTGCAGAATCAAATATCACAGAGCAAAGCTCTGTGTGGAAGCGCTTTAAACTAGCTACTCAAGTCACAACTCCTTTATCTAAGCATGCATTTTATGAAATGCATCAAATACTGAATGTGTCATATATCACAATCTTATACAAATGCTCAGACAAAGTTTTCACAGTCATCGGACCTAAGTCTGACGTTCAACTTTCGTTGGGGATTCACATAGCATAATACAATCAGAATCATCAAACAAATCAGAACACTTCCAATACAGTCCTAAATATATACTCCTCCGACTTTAAGTCTAGAATTTAGAAACAATCGCAATAGTTCAATAATTGGAAGCTTAACAAATCAAATTAAATCAACCCTAGGAAATTCATCTAGGTTGACTCACAGTACTACACTCCAAGAAGCTATTGTCTGGATGGTCCGGCAACGTCCGAATGGCATCCGATGTGCTCCTCTATAACATACACAACACATTCACAAATATCACATTTTTGCACAAATGTACAAATGTTCTTTTATACACATCAATGTATAGAAAGTATGCACAATGCATGTTCAATGACAATTCCGGGGTATCTTATTGATCCTTATCATCAAATCATTCAGATATCAAAGCCCTCATTAATATCATTTGTATTTATAATTTGGACCATAATAAAATAATGTGAAATCAATTACATAACTTAATTGGCCACTTTAGATTTTCTACCCATATGATTTCGGGTCAATTTTGCATAATTAATCTGATAAGGTAAATGACAAAATTAGGCAATACTTGCTTCTAGAAAGTTGTACTCCAATGTCTTAAGTCTCTATTGATACCAAGATCATTCAATTTGGTTTATTATTCAATTATTTATGCATAAAATACCACAGACTGTGCACATTTGAAATTTTGGCTAATTCATGATCATACATTCAAGTTGTACACCTCATATCTCTCAATTCCAGTATCCACAAATTACAATATTTATACCAATTTAAAGCTAAGAGCATAAGCTACAACTTTGATGAAGACATCTCAGTCTAATTTGGCCTACATCAATATAGTTTATTCAATAACCACAGGACATGATTTCTGTCGCTGGCAGTGCTTTAGCTTAAGCTAAGACTCAATTACATGCCAATTTTGGAAATTTTAGACACAAAATGCAAAGTCTACTTCTTCAACAAAGTTTTATACATATGCATCTAGTTTAATCTGAATCAAGAATCAACTCATTCAGAAATGTACAGCTTAAGTTATAATCAAAATACCGAAGTATGTTCATGAAAATTCTCTAGTTCATAACATTCCAGCAAACTTCCACACTTTCATCCTATCAATCATTATCAAATTAATTTAGATAGCTCTAACTTTTTATGGAGAGAAAGAAAAATGTCTTAGGAATCCATTGATCTAAGTTTCAAGTCATTTGAAGTTCGGATGAAAAAGTTATAACCAAAAGACTTTGACCTGTTCAAAGATATACTCTAGTTCATAAATCACACATGTAACTACCACCTTTTTCCCTCTCTAGCACGCAAATCTTCATCTTCTTCACCAAACCCAATTTTTCTTCTTCTTCTTCCTTTATTTTTTTCCATATTTCACACACCTAACTTATTCAACTAACACCTAAAACATCTTTTCTACTTCCATCTCAATTAAAACCCAACACAAA
>JAOSBL010000008.1:25418788-25437627 GCA_027568915.1 Erythroxylum roraimae
TAATTCCCGTGTACCAACTCTGTCCAATGCCAATCCTAGCCATCCACTTGTGTAAGTGGATGGCTAGGATTGGCATTAGACAGAGTTGGTACACGGGAATTAGACAGAGGATCACCTCTCTAACTTTTGGGGGAAGTACTTCCAAGCTACTTATATAAATAATTTGGTGCAATTAAAGCAGTGAACTAATAATATGAATAGGATAGCGGCAGACACAAAACATGTGGACTAATCTTATCAAATCGCGCACTTAGCTATTGTCTTTGTTTGTGCCAATATCCCTATCGCAGGCTTATTTAACCATTCACTGAAACCTCCCTGTTCATTGCCTCTCTCTCTCAATTCCCAAATAGTAGGCTGAGAGTATGTTCCCATGTACGTTCCTCTGTTCCATGGGTTCCGGCATTAACAGGTAACGATGAATAACAAACAGCATCTCCTATCTAACAACGCGTCATGCCATTGCCAACGCCATGTAGTATATATCCTACTTAATTACTTCTATTATTATTACAATATAGCTCCATTCGTTGCATTTATTATTTCTTTTAAGTTACACGAACGCCCAAGAAAGTTGAAAACATGGGTCATGGGTAATATCTATAGGCTAAGGCCTGGTTAGAGAGCATTCAATTGCATTACATAAGGTCAACAAAGCAAAGTCATATCTTTGGTTTATGAGTTCTGACACCGATTAAAGCTCTTGAAAAAGTTTTAATACTTCTTTTCCTTTTTGCAATTTAAGCAATGTCTAGTTATAGTTCCCAGTCCCCACCCACTTCTTTGTGCAACACTACAATTTTAGTTTCATTTATTCCATCTTAATGCAAAGCAGCTTTGCATTATTAGCCCAAAAGTTGGAATTCTTTCATCCCAAGAAAGATAGGGACTTTGGTGATCGCCACCACGCTCTCCGCCATCCACCGACCATGTAGCCTCCGGTCAATTCGTTAGTAGTAATCCATTCACTCCTCAAAGAAAAGGAAACTCCACAAGGTCATTCTGGTAAAATCAACAAATCAATACCTCCCACGTGTACGGCCTAGACCCTATATTCCACCTACCATCTGCTCCGCATTCAACATGTTCTCTATTTCTATTCCAGTAAATAGTAGCCTCGTTTGACCACACTGCTTTCTCTGACTAACCACCGGCCCTCCGGTGACCGTAATGTACGACTAACTGCGGTGTTCTGGTTCCCAGGAAGAAGAAGAAGAGCGACCGTACTAGCCCGGAATCTGGGAACAACGACGTTAACTTCTTTTACTCCGTTCCATTGGATGCAGATCCAGTGGTGCAGCCAAAAAGATTAAGTTTTCCATCTGATATCAGTTATAGGTCAGTTGTTCTTCACCCACTCTTCAGGTTCTTAATCTTCACTACCCATCGTATTTTTCATTTTGGTTATGGTTATTGTGACGTTCATTATGCAGAAGGCTTATGGGTCTGTGTTATCATTGCCTAAGTTTTTACTCTCTTTCTCTCTGGTTTTTTTCCCCCCCAGGAAAGTAGAGGTAAAAGCGAAGACAAAAATTGAAATGGCGAACAAGGTCTCGAATTTCTCCGACTTAATTCAAAGAGTGGCTGCTTCCTGCTTGCTCCACCCTCTCGCTGCCAGTAGACAGGACGCTGGCCGTTTCTCCGGAGACGAAGAAGAGGCACACGAATACGAGACAGATGATGAGGACATGAAAGAGGAAGATGAAGAAGATGACATGGGAGAGAAGAAAGAGGGGGGGATTAAGGGATGGGGTGAGATGAAGAGCAGTATTAAAGGAGAAATGGTGGCAATGGAGAAAGTCATAGAGATGGAGATGTTAATGAACGAAGTGTTCTATTCGATCTCGACTATGAAGAGAGCATATGTGAGTCTACAAGACGCGCATTGCCCGTGGGACCCGGAGAGGATGAGGGTGGCTGACGTGGCGGTGGTCGGAGAGCTGAGGAAGTTGGGGGTGT
Source organism: Erythroxylum roraimae (assembly GCA_027568915.1). Lineage (NCBI taxonomy): Eukaryota > Viridiplantae > Streptophyta > Magnoliopsida > Malpighiales > Erythroxylaceae > Erythroxylum > Erythroxylum roraimae. Next base: position 25,420,748 of record JAOSBL010000008.1, read on the forward strand.
TGAGGGAAAGGTTTAGGAGGTGTGTGAGTGTTGGTGGATATAATGGTGGTGGAAGGAGAAAAAGTGGTGGCGGAACTGGAGGAGTCGGGTTGTTGAGAGAGGTGGTGGCTCCTTACGAGGCCACAGTGGAGGAGCTGAAGAAGGAGGTGAAAGCTAGAGAGGTGGAGGTGGAGAATCTGAAGGACAAGCTGAGGTGTACGAGTACTCTGAGCAATGAGAATGGAAAGAAAGGAAGGTCCCAGTCAAAGAGAAGAGTCAGCTGTAGCTATGCTGGACAAGGTACTTCTTCGGTTAAATGCTCATTCTAGATTCCTGTTTATTAACTTTTTTAATGAGATTTATCCATGTTTAAAGAAAATTGGAGAGTGCGTTTAGAATTTTGGGAATTCCTGTTTGGCTAGCTAGAAAAGTAGAAAACTGGCATGGAAGGTGACGTCATTTCAATGAAGCCGCGGACTTGACGTAGTGTATGCTGAACATGTCCTCTTGATGAATTATCCGCCATCGTTGTGTGCGCAACGTGTTTTCAATTTCAGGACCTGAAATCGTTTCGGGGATTGCAATTTAGAAAAGATGCAATCTTTGAGTTATATTTTCATTATAATTATTACGTAGCATAGGGACCATAATCGTGTGATGTTTCTCGGCTAGGCTTAGTTGTGGTTATTGTACTGCATCTGAATCGTGAATCTCACACCGCCACATGCACTTGTAACAGTGACAGCAGCTCCAGCACCAGAGCCGCAACTGTTTGAAGCAACAATGAGCCAGGTGAAGGAAGCATCCAAGACCTTCACGTCCCTTCTCCTGTCCCTCATGCGCAATGCGCACTGGGACATTGCTGCTGCCATCCGTTCTATTGAAGCTGCGTCCTCCACCACTGACAGCATCAACACCATCTCTTCCACTTCTAGCGCCGTTACCTCCTCCAATGTTACTCACCATGCTAAGTATGCTTTGGAATCTTACATCTCTCGCAAAATCTTTCAGGGTTTTGACCATGAGACCTTCTACATGGATGGTAGCCTTTCCTCGCTGCTGAATCCGGACCAGTTTCGCCGAGACTGCTTTGCTCAGTACCGGGATATGAAGGCTATGGACCCAGTTGAGCTTCTGGGAATCCTGCCGACTTGTCATTTTGGTAAATTCTGCTCCAAGAAATATATCAGCATAGTGCATCCCAAAATGGAAGAGTCCTTGTTCGGAAACTTGGAGCAGCACCGCCAAGTATCAGCAGGTGGTCATCCTAGGAGTGAGTTTTATGTTGAGTTCTTGACACTGTCAAAAGCCATTTGGTTGCTTCACTTGTTGGCATTCTCACTCGATCCATCCCCAAGTCAGTTTGAGGCAAGTAGGGGAGCAGAGTTTCATCCACAGTATATGGAGAGTGTTGTGAGGCTTCCTGGTGGATCTGTGCCTTCTGGTCAGATTGTTGGTTTCCCTGTTAGTCCCGGATTTAAGCTTGGAAACGGATCGGTAATTAAGGCTAGAGTCTACCTGGTACCCAGGACATGAGATGTTTTCACTTGTCTCATCTTTAATTTGATTCGCGTTTTTACTTCAAGAACTAGTTTGTAGTCAGGAAACTGCGGAACTTTTGCAATCTTTTCCAGCATTCAGGGTCTCATCTTTAATAGTGTGTGCTGATGTCATTAGTAGTTATAGGCCATGATGTTAAAACCCTGTAATGCTCTGAGCGTGCGGGTATCTCGTGTCAGACTAGAAATATAAGCGTCTCGTTTGATTACTTTTAAAAATATTACTTGTCTACAGCTTCAAGTCAAGGAACTCCGCTCACAAAGCTGTTAGTCCAAGCTTTTGCAAATAATTGAGATACTTATGCAAAATCTTCCTTTTGGAATGAGACAGATTCATGTCGGGAAAAGGTTGATGATAAGTGTTTTCAAAATTGGCTATCTAGCTCTTCATTAAAGGTGTTTCAGAAATTAAATAAACAGCACTATTAACAAATGGATAAATCAAATTAAAAATAGAAAGATAACTATTTGTCTCTTTATTAAAATTATTTTTAAAATATCTCAACAAATAAACGGACTCGGTCAAATTAAAAAATGAAAAGCGAAATAGACTTTGGTGTGTTTAATTGATGCTAAACAATTTGTTACGTTCAAATAAAATGGCATCGTTTGAACCAAACAGGGTGATGTGAGTGATTCAGCATTTTTATTTCTTAATTAAAAATTTTGAGTTCGAGTAATGAGAATGGAAAAATCTGTTTAGCCAACATTTTATCCCTTACAAATAAACCCAATATAAAAAAAATTAATCTAAAAATAAATGACATAAAAGGCATATTTCCGCGATTAAAATCCTCCCTGGACGCCTCCCAAACTAACCCAAAAAAAAAAAAAAAAGAGGGGGCAACATTTGATAAACATAATCTTACTTAACTCTTCCGTTGAAAATTTTCAACATTTTTTTAAACCTAGCATATGGGGTCCGCTAGCATTTTTGGGGAAACCTCAATTCGTCATTTTTTCGTCTCTGATTTCCCTAATTTGTCTCCTCTTCTTTGATGATCTCTGCTTTGCACGACTGCTCCTCTCTCAGCACGTTCTTTACTCGACAATTTCTCTCCTCTACTCGGCTCTGCTTCTCACGTTGCCTTGTTTGGTGTTTTCTTCCTGGCTTGATGTTGTTAGCTCTCTGTTCGGCCATCTCTTTGTTTGATTCATCCTCTCTTCTGCTCTTATCACGAACTATTGTTCTCTCTCTGATGCGAATATTTTAGGTATTATTTTTTCAAAATATTTCATTTTCCTTGTCCATAAATAAGCATTGAACTATATGCGTATATTCATTAGCTACATATTCAAAGGATATGGTAGAATTTGTTAGCTTTTGTTACAGATCAAACACATTCATGCTTTTTCCGTCATTGACCTACATATTCTGTTTCTGTATAAGATTAAGTTGTTGATAATTAGTGTGTTTCTGTATAAGGTCAAGTTGTTTTAGAACTTTAAAGTGTAGAATCATAATTATTGGACAATTTCCTTCACTCATCTTTCTTATCACTTATTGAATATAGATGTTATGCACTACTATAATCAAATCATAGATGCTATATGTAAAACCCATAGGTAAAAATCTCTACTTTATGTGTTTGTAATTCCTATCTTGCTCAAAATGCTCTATTGTTGTTGCTTTATCATTTGGAGTTTGAAGTTTATTGCTTTATCATTTTCAAGATCCATTGTTTTCATCTATGGTCATTCTTTCTGTGATTTTGCTTTTTGGTAAAGGATGCCCTTTTAACAGTTTAATAGGTCCTTATGAGTGATGTTTTGATGGTTATACAAAATCACCAGTAGATTTAGTTAATTCTAAATTATCTGCATCTAATATATTGTTTGTCTTGATTTCTGTCATGCTAATGAAATAATCTTTTACAGTTTGCTAAGCTATTATGTCTGTTTTGTAACTCCTGTTTATATGACTGATATAGATATGTAGCATTTTCAAGTTTTTCTTTTATAGGTAATAATCCATTATTATTAATGAAAATTTGTAAATAATTGTATCATTCTTCATAATGTTCTTTTTCTATTTTATATCGAGATACTAAACTTTCAAAATACATAATTTCAGTATATAAGTAATTACAGATAGTACAAAAAGTCATAGATGTGTTTGATAATGTTCTTGAAATCTTTTATACAGTTGTTTAATTTCTTCTTTTTCTTAGTGATATAAAGTGGTATGATTATTAACAATATTTTGGAATGTTTGAAGAGTTTGTATAGAAGCATTAATAGATCGAAGGAAATTATAAGTATTAGTAAATGTTTTGATACATTGTTGGCTAACTTTAATTTTTGTTTCCATATGTATTATTAGTAAATGAATGGCTCTACAAGAAGCACAAATAGGCATAATTACTGAGTTTTGTTAAGAAGAAATCTAAGAAGAATATTTCTAAAACCATAGCTCAAACAATCATTTAGAAAATCTATAAGACTAATTTTATCTACATAAGTAAAACTAGCATATAGAAAGATAATAATAGGTCTAAAATAAGGAATGATTAGTAAATAAATATAGATTATAATTTATGAAAAATATAAAAACATAAGTAAGCATACCTTATGTTTTCTTCTCCTTTTTCACTGAAATGCCAACACTTAGGCTACGGCGAGAGGTTGAGAGTAAACAAAGATATGAAAACTTAAGGGTTTAATTTTTTCATATCTGAGCAATGCTCAGTTCTTACATTGTATAGACTGAGGACGTATGATATCGTCCAAAAGAGAAAGCAAAAAAGCAGAAAAGTAAAAAAATAAAAAGCAAAAGATTCTAGATAGCTGGCTAACAAATGGCCTGTCAAAATAAAAAGCAGAAGACTCTAGATAGCTGGCCGACAGATGGTCTGTTTACATTATTGTTCACATTAGTTCGAACTTACATCATTCTTCAATAATCACGTCCACTAAAGAGTTGTCATCTTTGCCTTTGGAGGTGGATGGACAGTGGGTATATCGATGAATGGATATTGCTGGAGTTGCTAACAAAGAGATTGTTTCCAGTCGTCTGATAATATGTTGAATACTCCAGAAATACTTGAGAAATTTGTGTTGATGAGTTGGAAGGAATTAGTAGCTAACAAAGAGATTGTTTCCAGCTGGATTCACTCTAGCAATCAAAAATTACAAAGAAAGATTTGCAAAAGAAAGAGAAATCTTCATCAAAGTTTTTAGCAATTACCTAATTTTAAAAAAAGCAGACAGTTTACAAAATTTAGACATACAGCTATCTAGAATAGCGTATGTACAAATAGGTATTAGTAATGGTATGTATCCACCTATTGACGAACCACCAAAGTATGAATTCAATTGGGATCTCTTTAATCAATTTAATCTACAACGTCTAGGAGTTTATCAGCAATATTTAAAGATTACCCCAGAATCATTGATCAAACTCAATTATAGAGGACCAAACATTTGAACGACATTAGCCTATCATACACCCATAGCTACTGATTCCTTCTAACTCATCAAACAAATAGAGCCAAATTTCTCAACTATTTCTGAAGTATTCAGCATATTATCAGATGACTGGAAGCAATCTCTTTGTCAACAACTCCAGCAATATCCTTCTCATCAATGTACCCATTATCCATTCACCTCCAAAGACAAAGATGACAGCTCTTCAGTGGACGTGATTGTTGAAGAATGATGTAAGCAATGATTTAAGTTCCAACTAATGTAAACAGGCCGACACCTCAACAAATCACTCAGACACCTTTACCCATCTCTCAGAAAAAGGACGACTTTAAAGAAAGTAAAACTTGTGTCATTTTCAATGGACCTATGGCTGGAATAAATGATGAATGGCATAAAGCTGTTGTTCATATCACTGGAATGAAATTATTCCAACAGTTCCAACTATAATACGAGCTAAAAGTGACTTGCTATTATGAACCAAAAGAATTTTTTAGGACTTTATAGAGCAATAACAATCCCAGGAGAAGATTTTTGATATGTCATAATTAACTAGTCAATAATTATAAGTTTTTTCCAATGGTGCAATAACAAAATTTCCTAATAGAACTATTTATATTATTCAAAAGTTAAGGGAAGAAATTTTCATACTTAAGGAGGAGGTTGAAATAAGAAGAAGTAAGACTTTAAAATGTTAATTAAAAAGAAGAAAGAGCTAAGGTTGATATTATTAAATATAATTGTAGGCTTTATTTTAATTTTGATTTTGTTGTTCATCTTTTATATGGTTGCAAAATAGGTTTAGTTCAATCTAAATATGTATGGATGTCATTGTATGATATTTAAATTTTGACTTTATTGCTCATCTTCTATTTGGTTGCCCTTTCTTAACAAAAGAAACTTAAGATTTCCTAATTATTGCCCTAACAGTCTCCAACATACTAATCACTAATATGTACCTTGCAGGTAGTATCTATTTGTTAAAAGTCTCACTTATGTTATTATCGACAGTTGGACACTTTGACTTGAACAATTGATATAACCTAGCCTAAGACTCCTTTATATATTCAAACAACGCAACATCACGTCCAAGTTTAATTTTATCTAGCCTCTTCAATTGCTCATTGAAATTCTCAATATATGTTGACCATGCATATGCCCAAAATTGTCTCCTCAAGTCTTTTCCACTCTAATATGTATGACACACATTTTATGGCATGAATTAGGTAGTGTGTCTTAACAACCTTTATCAATCCCTACATATGAAAATAAATCATAAGATGCATGTATATTAGATGCATGAGACACATACCGTGAGGCAATATTTTAATAAATATTAAACAAAGATACATGTACATTTTGCATGTTAGATATTACAGTGACTCCATCTATATGATCTAACTCCAAATCAACTTTTAATAGCAATATGAACTAACTCTATGAATCAACATTTTCCACTTTAACAGTAGCCCATGTTAGCCCATGTTATAAGATATATACCTCTACCCCCATCCCTTCCAATTAAACTAGTTAACTACACTTAAAATTAGTTTTTAAGAAGCAACCATCCATCCTAAGTATGGGCCTCAAATGTTTCTAACTATCTTTTATTAATGCAAAACAAATACATAAACTTTTAAATTGCAATAATAAGGTATCATGATTCCTTGACAATTGTATTTCTATAGTTGAACTAGGATTGCTAAGTTTCAAATTATTAATACAACCTTAAAGCATGGAATATTCACGAGCATAAGCTAATGCTCTCTCCTTGCTTAACTTCCTTTTGGTAGCCCTACACATACTTGAATTCACAAATATGTTGAACTTCTCCCTATATTCTTCAATCTTAGTTGTGGTTATGTTAGGCTTCTCTAAAATTTTATCTTTGAAATGCCTACTTAAAAACTTGGATAATACCATTTTAGGCTTATTGATTGTGAAACATGTCTGCTCAGGTCTATATGTCCCAATTTTGAAACATTTATCATTATTATCATATGTTGCATACAATCCCACTTATATCATTTAATGCATACCACTCTAATCCACTTAGACTCACTTTTTTTTCCATATAACATTAAATCATGTAGCTACTGAATAATCAATAACAACATCCTTTATTGTCTTAGATTGCCAAATTCCATAGCCAAAGCCCATTCCCATGTTCCATTACCTGCTTCACGTCTAACGCTTATACTAGGTCTAATTGCATCCCTAAGCTTGTCTCCACTAAGGTATTCGTCACTATCAAGGAAACTCTTCTAGTTAATTAAGTCTATCTTTATTAGTTGGAAGTCATTTGGAATTAAAACATTAAATGAATAAAGTCCACCAATTACTTTATCATTATATGCATCATACTTAGCCATCACATCCTTATCAGGGCTTACATCGATATCAGACTTAATATCCTTATCAGCCTAAACATTCTCATCATACTAAAACCTCTTCAGGACAATATCTTCATTGGATTATGTTGAAATTTTTTGTTCAGGTCTGTCGATCCACTATCAAAACCTATATATCTAAATCTTGAATCTTTTCCATTTATATGTTTATTTCTCTCATTGTCCTAGTTTCTTGTTTTCCATCCATGTCTGGTTTATTATGAGTGACTTATTTATGAATTTGAAGTTCTTGTTCATGTCTCAAACTAATCATAAAACAAAAGCGTATGCATGTATTGTTATTGTTTTCGAATTATCCCAATGTGTTTTTTTACAAGGAATATGCATGTGTCGTGTATGTGTGTATTGGTGTTGCTTATAAATATTTGAAGGATGGTTTTTATACTTAGTAGTGATACTACTAAATGCCCATACACAACTACCACAAGAAGAATAGATAACACAGAGAAGAGGAAATAGATAGAAAATAGATAACATTATGATTATAACAATAAGAACCCTGGAACTTTAGACTCAAAATAGATTATTAAGGTTGGGAAGCAAACAAACACTAGAAAATGAAAAAAAAAAATAAGAGAGTCCACAATTACCTTTGTACTTTTTATATTAGTTCAAGATGGTGCTTTAATGGAAAAGAATAGCAAAAGAGAATGAGGATATGGTGATTTCTTATCTTTAAAGAGAAAAAAAACTTATCAATGTTTCTTTCTTACTAAAATTATAAAACTAAAGAACTTGTAACTGTCACTAACAACTATTAACTACCTCCTAAAGTAGATACTTAATTGATAGACACTAAAAATTTTGAATCTAAATACACAAGCTAGCTTGGCAGCTTCTAGTTGATGTATCAATAGTTATAACATCAAACTCCATTTACTCTCAAGAACCAATGAAATCATTTGTATAGAAACTTTGCTTTGGTTTAGCCTTTTAATCCCATGCACCATATGTCTTCTTATGCATATAAACTAAAAGAGTCGATGTAAAAGGTAAGATATGGAAAGGACATACCAAATAAGAAGTAGAAACAATCGTACACAAAACCACCAATAAGTTTAGGCACAAGTTGTTTCTTTTTCTTTCTCTTAGTTGATATCTTATGAATTTTGTGTTGAGTACAATAATTTGGATTTACAACAATTGATTGTTGGTTTAATTTATAAGTTAATTAAGGATAAGAAACATTAGACTCTTGGTGTTTAAACAAAGAATATATGCATCCTTTTGGTAGATATCAACTAATTTATTTAATTCTTATGATTGTATTAGTAAGATATGATTTTCTTATATTGTTGCATTCTTGTAAAGTTGTCAAATGATGTGCTAATATTGTTGATGTTGAAACCAATTGGTCAATGTGAATTGTGGTATTTAACTTGAAAATAAGAATGGAATGTCAAATTTAGGGAATTCGATGAACAATCTAAGACAATTGCAAATTTTCCTTTACACTTTATATTTATGATATCATAGAAAGCTTACATATAACTATCATTTTGAAATAAAGATAATGAAGCTTGTAATGAAATTTCTTAACTAATATAATGTTTTCTTGTCACTCTTTTGTATTGTCACTTATATATAATTACTTTTAATTTTTTGCCACTTTTTAGTATTATCACTTACATGTAATTACTTCTAGTGATGAACGCTTTAAACAATGAGACTGATTCTAATGATTGTGTAGAAATAAATAAAAAAGATTGGAGTATAGGATGATGCCGTAGAGATAATTTAATCTTGTTAATTGTTGAAGAACTAAAGAAGGGATATCGAACAAATACTACCCTTTTTAAATTGGGTTGGAAGAATATTAAGACAAGCCTTCAAAAAAAATTTAATAAAGATTATGTTAATGTTTAATTGAAGAAAATAATAATACAGTGAGGCTAGATTAAAAAATTCCAAGAACTTACTAAAATAAAGAGGAATTACAGCTCTGTCACTAGTGAAGTTAATGTTACAGATAAATGTAGGGAAAATTTATTTAAGGTAAAAATATATGTTTACTTATTGATGTATCATATTTTTTTATCGTGTACACTTTTCATCGTTATAATTGCATAAAATTAAATCTCTTAAATTTAAGAAAAAAGGATACAAAGAGATTTTAGAATTGTGACTTATTTTTAAAGATATTACTGTAGCTGGTTTGCATGTATATAACATAATCTCTATCAAATAGTATAGAAGAGGAACATAGAATTGATATTGATAAAGTTTGTGCATTTAATGAAAAAGGATATTAAGTTGTAAATTCTCATTCTAAGAAAAAGAAATCTCCTAGGAAGAGGAAGGCAAAGATGACATACTTAGCATGTTAGAAAAGGTCTTGATTATAATTGGTGAACAATAAAAAAGAAAGAATGATTTACTTGAGAAAAAAAAAATAACTTCTATGATATACACAACAAAGAATGGATTTAAGGCTTCATCAGTTAATCAAAAGACTGATATAATGATTGAATGTTTTAATTATTTACATGATTTGGGTATTGAGGGTGTGCAAAATGGAAAACCAATGAAGGCTTCACATAATTCTTCACTTTATAAGGAAACTTTTATAAAGAATTCAAATGCAAGGAAGATGGATTAGATTATGCATCTTTAGTTATCACTGTAAGAAAATTAGTAATTAATGGTGGAAAATTATCGACGGAAACAAAACCGTAGCAAATTATCGACAAAAATTCATATTCCATTTGTAATATTGTCAGGAAAAATTTTATTTAGCGACGGAACAAATATCTATCGGTAAATATGGAGGGAAATTATCTTGACAAATTTTTTGACGGAATATAGCAACGTTAGAAAATTCCTGTCAGTAAAGAAGATGAGAATGCTTAGCGGAATAAATAAGTTTTGGATTTACCATAAATTTTAGAGGTAAACGTCATAATTTGCTTCAACTTCAACCTTTTAAATAAAATGAAAACGACATCGTTTGGTGTTCCACAATCCCCCTCCCCCTCCTCCATCGTTTAACCTAATTTTTTTCTCTCCTGTCATGGTCGTCCTCTCTGTGCCTACTGAAGCCCCATCATCGTCGTCGTTCCATCGCGAGTCCTTGTCGTGCCACTGTCCTCGGCATCCCCCCTCCTCCCCTATCTCTTGCGTTGGTGGTAGCATATAGCATATAACATAATTTGTTAGGTACAAAGTTGTTTTATCCCAATTTCGATCTTTTTGTCCTCTTACTATTGAACTTTAAAATAGTATTATTTTATTTTAAATATATGAAGTTTATTGTTATGAATCAAATGATTTAAATGCTTATACGATTACATTATAAATAAGCCCACTATCTCCTGATTAGATCATTATAAAAGGGTATCAAGTACTATGGTGGGGGATAACAATGGAGCATAATGTAGTAGAGGAGCCACCAATAACTTAGCACCAATTTAACCTAATAGTGAGGCAGTGGGTCAAGGAAGTAGATTAAGGTGAAGGAGATGGTTAAGTTGGTTAAGGAAGTTACACTCGTGACTTCGATCCACAATCACGCCAAGTTCAAAGAGTCTAAAAAAGAAGGCTTGAGGTTTGAAGAGAGAGCTTGAGATAGTGTATCGTTTGCCCGAGAAGAAAAAAGATTTGAAGGTGAATTAAAAGGAGGAAACTAGTTATGTTAACTAGTTTTGTCTTATTAGAATCTAACGAAGATAGAGACATCTTTCTATAAAAGGAAAGGAAACAAACTAAGCAACTAAAAACTTACAAGATAAAGAGATCTGGAAAAAAAAAAAAGAAAGAAAGAGCTCCACCTTAATACTAAGAGATAAAGTAGATAAATCTTCATCCAAGTAAGTCGTCTAACTAATGTCTACCATGTATGTTGCTTTAATAATACAATTCTGATATGTTTAGGTTTTGTGTGAATGTAAGAGAGATCTTGATTTTGTGTTGTTTAGAATATTTTTATAATCATTGATGAGTTTTTATGTTCTTCTTTACTAGTCTAAGTATTTATGTTTGAGTCTTGTTTGAATCATTGATGAGTAAATGTATAATTACATAAGTATTTACTGTATGTCAAATGAGTTTGAGATCTTATGGATGATTTGAGTCATAATAAACTCCTAGGATGGTATATAGGCTGGAAACTTGTGATGCAGCTCCTATGAGGCTTATCGGTAAAAAAATTTCATGAGTCTAAAAGTCACAGCGAGAATTTGCTTTCTTGATTCATATGATGTAACAATGTCACGTACCTTAGTGTTTCTTTTAATTCGAACTTAGTATACGAACTTCAATCAAAACGTTAAAGAAGTAGTAAGTTGTATAGTTACGGAAAATTATGGGTCATTTGATGAAGTGAATAGCCATTTGCTGAGAAAATGGTTTGTTTCAAATTATTTTGAGTGAACACGATATGGGAAGCCATTGATTTATAGCATCTCAAGAGATAATGAAGTAAACTTGTCAGTAAATGTGGATGAGTTTAAAGGGGGGATTGAATTTAGAACAAATAATGAGGGTGCAACTGAAAATCCTTACATGCAAATGGTTTATGATGTAGCGGTTATACCTTTAAGGAAATATAAAAAATGTTGAAGAAGAATCAAATTCACATGCAAAACAATTTTCTAACTTACTATACTCAGTTGACCAAGAATTATGACTAAATTATGAGACAATGACTCAATTGTCTTCAATTGCTCGAATATTGAACATAAAATCTGAAGGGTATATTTTTTAATTTTCAATAAAATATTAATTTCATGTAAAAATATGCCACCAAAGAGAAAATGGGATATGATACGATCAAGGTTCAGACTACGATTTGGAACCAATTATTTTCCAGGTGAAGCATCACATTTTGTAGCTGTAATAGAATCAGATGTTATACCTTCAGCTACTACACATGTAAATGAGGCAACATCTTTCGTACCTGCTGCTACACCATCCAATAGCTTTACACTATCCACCACCCCTATACTGACAGAGATATCAGGGGTAAATGTTACGGATGAAGGAGGTGACTTCCAGCCTAGAACTGAGGGAGTTGATGGAAGAACTTACCTCACAATTGTCAATAATCTGTAAGTGAAAATACATGTAATACCATGTGTTTATAATTAAGTTATAAGTTTAAATTTAAAAATGATATAAATTTGTTATTATATTAGGTTGATTCCGTCTGGATTGTGCTTAAGAAATATGACGTCCAAGTTCAAGGAGAAGATTGATCTTGAGGGTTATATATGGAAGAATATGTCTCAGGCGACAGAATTTTTATTATCGAGAATTTGAGGTAAAAATATATTTTATATAATTAATTTTTATACATTAATTAGATAAATATTGTAGGTTATAAGTACTTATCGTATGTTTTTCTTTTTTTTGGGAAGATTTTTTTTGGGATTATAAATTTGACGTGATTATTTATAAAGTATGGGAGAGACGAGCCCGTACATGTTATAGAGACTTTGTTGGTGCGATACATAAGATTGGTGTACGATTTCCTTATATTTCTAAAGAAATATGGAGTCGTTGGCAGCAGTATTAGACATCACCCAAGGCAATGTCCATTTAAAAGCGTAATTCTACCAATAGATGTGGAGGATCGGGGGGAGAGAGTCTTCCCGCATACAATGAAGGATTTCTTACCCACCATGAGCATGCAGAGAGAGTTGTAAGTATCTACACTTTATACTTATATTCTGATTTTTTACTTTGATATATTTCAATTTAATTTGATGTGTGAATTTTAGAATAAAAATATGTGTATTATGGAGAATGATAATGTTATAAATGTCTAGTACCATATATGACTGTGTTGTTGAGTTACTTTCTTTGTTCAACATGGGGTAAATATCATAAAAATAGACAAAATTTTGCCAAAATTTTTGTAAATTGTAATTTACTTATAACATCTTATTCTAATGCAGGAAAAGTCTATAGATAGAAAAAGTCTATGTGGAGGAAGCTCACACCTCATCAGCTCTTTTTGCACACTCACACTAAGAAGTATGATGGTGTGACCTTCGTCAGCACCAGATGTAGAGAACTAAATGTATGTAAAATTTATGATTTAATATTAATACTTAATAATTATCACTTATTAACATAAACATTACATTTTGATATGACCAAATACAAGAAAGGATTCAAAGACAGTCTCAACAGTCTACAGATGTTGATGAGAGTCAAACATATCTTCATGCAATGGGTGGTAGGGACCGTCGTGAAAGAATCTTCACCTTAGGTTCATTTGCGAGCATATGTTATTCACAATCATCTACATCTAGTACAGTAGCATCTAGTAGGCGATCTGCATCCAATGAAGTCCATAAACTTTGGAGCACAGTACAGGTACTTGCAACTCAATTGCAACAGTCGATAGACTACATAGCCCAACTCTGTAATGAGATGGATGAATTAAAAGAGAAAGGCAACACCTCATTGCAACATTTAGTGCATCCGCATTCACTAAATGAATAGCGTAGTTGTAGTTATTTTATATGAATTAAATATTTATTGTTGTAGATAATATTTTTTAATTATCAATTAAGATTATTTTTACTTTATATCATCAATCAACTTTCTATTTTAACAAATTAAATATAGAAACAAATTAAAATATTATCAACTAATAACTAGTAACTGTATAAATTATACATCAATTATAAGATTATCAAATAAAATTAAATGTTAGGAAAATTTAAAAAACAATATCAATAAATTTACTAACGTAAAAACAAAATTCATCGTAAAAAGTAGTGAATTTAATGGCAGACCATTAAAATTCGTTGGTAAAATACAATGAATTTACCAATAGACAACTAAAATATATTGGAAAAATTAGTCGTGAATTTACCGACAGATTTGAGAAATCCGTTGGTAAAGTTACGATTGGAGGAGCCTTGTCCGTCACTATATTTACTGACTGAAATAAACCTTTCATTGCTAAATTTACCGACAGCACAAAAATTACTGTCGCTAAATATAGCGACAAAACAAAAAATATCCGTCGGTAAATTAACCGCGAAAGGTTTGTACTCCGTCATCAATTATTACTTACAACCGTTTCTCTGACGACTAATTCCGTTGTTAAATTATGTTGCTAAAGTCAATAAGTCATTTGATTGTGGAAGAAACAAGTTGTAATTTTCTTGATGACTATAAGGTATAGTAAAACAATTAAAATCAACATAAATCACTTTGAAACATTCAACATAAACAATTTTGAAGTATTTTTGTAAGGTCGTAGATACAGTTAATTGGCTTGTAAAAAGAGTCATTACTCCACTATCCTTTAGCAATACATCTACTAAGATTTAGTATAATTTAAAATAATTTCCATATTTTCAAGTATATTCATATTTTTAATTATTCGTTTTATTATATCCTTATGTTTAATTAACTATTTTAATGATACAATTTTATTTTTTAGGGTACATTGGAGCAATAAATGGTACACATATTGATGCATATATTCTAACCATTAAAGAAATATCATATAGTGGTAAAAGAACTTATCCAACCCAAAATATTATGTATTATTGTTCATTTGACATGCGTTTTATATATATAATGATTGGATGAGAAGGTACTTTAAATGAATTTCAAGTACTTTTTGAAACCGTAACAAATCCAACATACTAATTTCCTATATCTCCACAAGATATGACATTTTTTAAATAAATATAGTAATTAAAATTAATTTTTAATAGGTTTTTGTGACTTTTATGATCTTTATATGCTAGATAACTTTTATTTGATTTATTCAGGCTATGCTAATATGCTTAAATTTCTTTCACTATATTAAGGTGATAGATATCATTTGTAAGATTATAAAGGAAGAGGAAGACATTAAGTTCCACAAGAATTGTTTAATTATAGACATTCTTCGTTAAGAAATATTATTAAAAGATGTTTTGGCATTTTAAATTCAAGATTTCTTATACTTTCAAATATGTTGAGTTATAATATAAAGAAACAAAAGTATATCATTATTGTTTGTTGTGTTATAGATAATTATATTAGAATGCATGGATAAAGCTATAATTATTTCACAGATGTGTTAAAAATGAAGAGCAAATTATGGAAAGTGTAAATGAAGATACAAGTTCTCAAGTGGAGTGCAATACCACTCTAGCACAACTTTGGAATATGTATCGAAAGTAGGATGAAATTGTTAGACAAATGTGGAATGATTTTTTTTTGGGTAAATCAGTAATAAGATAAATGTAGGAAAAAAGAGTTTATGTACATAAGTAGAGATTGTATATAAACTAATCTCATACCAATCAAAAGAGGAAACCCCTATACGGACATGATTATCCTTGAGATAATGTTTCACTTATGGCAATACACTGAAAACCTGAATTTGGTTAAAAGCTTCACTAAAATCCTAAGATACAAACATCTATTAGAGCATTCGGCAATTACGATTTTGCAACATGATTCCACTGTGCATTTCTTCATTGGTGTTATTTTGCCTTTTGAAACCTACCAGTAATAACTTCACACCGGCTGGAATGACCTTTTTTCTCGACCTTCTATTTGTGTTTTCTACATTCCTTGGATTGTGCCTACCCGTGGTATAGAGGTTTGTACCCTGCCTTCTTTGCTGTCTGCTTTGGTTGTAAGTTTGTTGCATCCCCTTCTGGACCACATAGCTTCATCCCAGTCCACTGAAGTTGCTCTTGCACTCTTCTGATCAACCTTCAACTTGCTGCTACTGTTGAATCCTTCCAAGAGTGTGACTGCTGAGGTTTGACTAACTGCTCTTGATGGTCTATGGAGATCTGATGGCCTCCTGTTATTCTCTTTACTGATTTTGATTGGTTTGCAGTATTCGCCCATATTTTCTTTTGTATACCTGAAACAGAAACTACATAGATGTTGTTAGTGTTTGCTCTGAGTTGCTCCTGGACTTGGGTGATCACTTTAGACTTCAATCCATCCACCTCCAAAGCTTCATCTTTAAAATTTCTGGCATTTCTTTCTTTTCAAAGAGAGTAAACAGCAACTGAAAGGATGATTGGGAAGATATTGGGATTATTGGTTCTGAAATTTTGGGGATGATTCAACCAAGAGGGAATGGTGTGGAGGTTGATCTGTTGTGGAAGGTTGAGATTGAAATGGGTGAGGCAATGAACCCACACTATTTTTGAGAATGGCAGTCAAAGATTAAATGTTCAATTGTTTCATTGTCTTGGAGGCATAAGGAACAATAATTTGGTGTTTGAAGGAAAAGAAGTATGTCTCTAGTTTTGAACTTTCTACAAAAAGCCAACCATAAGATGAGGGAGCATCTTGGCTTGTTCCCTTTGAACCAAACTAGTGTATGCCAAGGGATTGTTTGTGTGGGGGGTCTTAAAAAAGTATAGGCTGAAGAATTGGTGTAAGCATTAGGGGTGTTCATGGTAGGGTAACCTGACCCATTCATAAATAACCTGAACCTGAACCTGAATGTCAGATTCGACAATTTCACGAACCTGAACCTGAACCTAAAGAACCTATAGGATCGGTTAACCTATTTTCAGGTTCAGTTCTC
>JAOSBL010000008.1:25443095-25460647 GCA_027568915.1 Erythroxylum roraimae
AATACATCTTTGAACTCATATACAATATATATATATATATATATAGTATAAAGCAATACAAAAGGGGTCAGAGAATTCGGTGTTACAATGAAGGCTGCAGAATTTTGGCAAAATTCAAGGTTATAGAGATTTTGTAGGTGTG
This sequence comes from Erythroxylum roraimae, assembly GCA_027568915.1. NCBI lineage: Eukaryota > Viridiplantae > Streptophyta > Magnoliopsida > Malpighiales > Erythroxylaceae > Erythroxylum > Erythroxylum roraimae. Next base: position 25,443,238 of record JAOSBL010000008.1, read on the forward strand.
TCGATGGTGAGAAGAAGAAGAAGAAGAGAGTAGCTTGTGACAAAAACAAAAGAAAGATGGCCTTTCATGTGTGGAGATCGTGGTTGTAAGTGTGTGGTGGAGATGTGAACACTTGTCATGCTAAGATTCAAGCCATATGTCTTATACTTTAACTACCAATTGTCACCTAATGTTTGGTCCATTTGTCTCATAGTTTCCTAAGCCATTTATTACCCAATTAGCTAAGCCATTTGTCATTTATTCCCAATGCCACATGTCACCATTTTATAGGTCAAATCAACCTAAATTCTCATGTACCAATTTATCTTGCCATTAAAACATTTTTCCTAGACTAGATGCACATATCACTTTATCAATCACTCAATTGCAACAACAAATTCCAAATTACTAATTAAAATCCATTAAAAAATTTAAGACATAATCAACACACAAGTACATCATAATCAGTTACAACCTTTCATACCCCGAGATATGTCAATTGAGTGCATATACTATCTTTACAATGTCTCTAAATCATGATTCATGTATGTATGTGAATATGATGCATGCAAATGAGATGCATTTCATGTATTCTCATATTGTATAACTCAATCTAACAATTAAATCCTTAAGTGTAGAAACGGGCTATTATAACTTTGCTATAATGTGTGTGGTGGTTGACGCAATGACATATTTGCTCGATGAAATTCCTTTGCTCAGATTGAATGATGATATAGAGCTTGTTGAAGATATTTTCAAAGTCATTTGTGGCTAGAATCCTCTAAATCTTGCATCTAAAAAGTCCTAGAAACCCACTAGAATGGTATTCAATTATGGTTTTTCCATTGATATTGACAGTAAAGATAATATTCAGAACCAATCGGTTTTAGTTTTAGACTCAGATGATGGAGTTACTACCAACGTCTCCACTGACCAATTAGACAAAATTAGCCATCACTGCACTTCTGAGGATTTGGCTCTTCCCACTTCCCCTTGTTTTGATAAGTTGATACCAGTTTCTATCATTTCTAATCCTCGAGCCAATACCAAAACTCCTACTGAACTTGAAGACCAAGCCAATCTTAATACTGGAAATATGGCAGTCCTAGTAGTCATCTCTTTTGAGCAGATAGATGAACCTTTTGATGACCTTCCCATCAACCCGATCATAGAGTCTTCTATAAATATCAGCATGGAAAATCCCAATTTTGAGAATTATGCAGGCTCTCTCCATACTGGTTCTGAGCAATCAACAAAAATTCCTAACCCTCAGCCCGTCTACTCTGCTACTCCTATAAAAGATCTCATTTCAACTGATCCAAGCATTGAAAGTTAAGATCAAGCAAGAGGAAAAGGTCCTATTTAGGCCCTATGTTATAAATATATCAGCTTGGAACGTCAGTGGTCTTAATTCCCTTGAAAAAACCTTTTATCAACAAACTTCATCTCTGAGAATAAGCCTATCTTGCTAGGCATATTAGAGTCTTGAATAAAGCAGGATAAATGTAATCTATTAGAACCTTTGCCAATGGATTGGAAACTTATCCATAATTATGATGACCACCCAAATGGTAGGATTCTTGTAGTTTACAATTCAACCAGACTTTCAATTCTCAACATCTTCACCACTGCTCAAATTATCAATTTAGAAGTTGTCCTTAATGAGCTGAAAATCAAAATTCATATCTCACTTATGTATGCTTTCAACTACCCCTTTCAAAGATATGATTTATGGAGCAATCTTAGAAACATTGCTTCTGTCACCAATACTCCCTGGCTCATCCTAGATGATTTCAATGCAACCATCCCCTCTAATGAATCAAAAGGAGTTACAGCCCAAAAACAACACTGTGTGGAATTCAAGGCATGCCTTGATGACTTTCAAGTTTCTAATTTACCATTTGGAGGCAACTTCTTCACTTGAAGTAACAAGCAGATTGGTTCCTCACCCATTAGGAGAAAATTTGATGGATCCCTTACCAATTTGGACTGGTTGTAGAGATTTCCCCACTTTTTTTCGCTCTTCCCCAATTCCAAGCTCTTAGATCATTCCCCCATTATAACTACCTTTGGAGGTCCCAATCCTTGACGATGCCCTTTTAGATTTAATCACTTTCTTATTGATCTTGTAGGTTTCAAACAAGTGGTAGAGAGGGTTTCTAATAGTTTCTTCACTGGCACTAAACAGTATATTCTCATTAGCAAACTCTAATTTATAAGGGGTGAGATTAAACTTTTTCATAAGTAGAATATTGGAAACACCTCTCATCTTATTTCCAATGCCAAAAAAGCACTGGACGTTGTGTAATCTAAAGTTTATAGCCATCCTTATTCCAACTCCTTTAGTGATAAGGAGAAGCAGGCTCTAAAAAATTATTCTCAAGCTTTGAAATTCCTTAACTCTCTTATAAGGCAAAGATCAAGGATTCACTGGTTGCAACATGAAGATCAAAATACTGCTTTCTTCCATAAAGTCATCTCCTCCAGAAATAATTCCAACATAATCCACTCCATCTACTATTCAGGAGCTACACTGGACTCACAAACTCAAGTCATCAAGGTTGCGGAGGAACATTTCACTAATCTGCTTTGTTTAGCTTCCATTGTTTGATCTTATACTAGACATATCAAAGAGATTGTTCAAAATCAAATTTCCAATCAGGGTTTCAATGCTCTATCAGCTCCAATCACCATTCAAGAGATTAATCAGGCTTCAAAACCTTACACCCTAAAAAAGCCCCCTGGCCAGGATGGATTCAATGCCAACTTTTGTTCAGAACATGGCACATCGCTAACAAGATAGCAGTGGATGTTGTCTTGGAGTTTTTCAACAAAGGCAAGATACTAAAAGAAATTAATCGTACTTTGATTACTTTGATTCCCAATGGGAATAACACTATTACCTTTGGAGATTATCGACTGATTGCTTATTGCAACACTATTTAAAAGGTTATCTCTAAAGTGTTGTCGCTAAGACTTAAAGTAGTCATCCCAAACTATATAGATCACAACCAAGGTGCCTACATCCCTAAAAGATCCATCAGTGATAACATTTCCACTGTGCGAGAACTTGTCAGAAATTATACCAGGAAAAGAGGTCACAAGAATTGTGCCTTGAAAGTGGATTTCTAAAATGCATATGATATGCTAGAATGGACTTTCATTATTAACGTGCTCCATTATTTGGTTTCCAATAACCTTCATCAATTAGAAACAGTAATGCATCAACACAATTTCTTTCAAAATTTTAATAAATGGGGGTTCCTACAAAAACAATCAAAGGAGAAAAATGAATCAGACAGGGGGATCCACTATCCCCATATCTCTTCTCATTAGCTATGGAGGTTATTAACAGATTGCTAACCAGAGTGGTGGACAAAGATCCCAAGTTTAGATATCATGGTAAATGCAAAAAGCTTAACATCTTAAGTTTAAGCATTGTCAATTATCTATTCTTATTTTCTAAGGCTAATTGTAATTGTAACAGTTTACTCAAAATTGCTCTCCTTTTATTCATCAACCTTTCTGGTTTGTCGATTAACTAAAATAAGAGTGCCCTTCATGTTTCTAGAAGCACTTCAAACATAACTTACCCTTGCTTCTATTTTTGGTTTCAAAACTCAGCAACTACTTGTTTTATATCTTGGTATACTGATTTCAACTATGAATCCGTCATTTAGTGATTACAAATACCTCATAGACAGAATAACAAACAAAATCAGTTGTTGGAGCCACTGGGAACTCTCTATAGCTGGTAGAGCTCAACTCATTAATTCAGTGCTATCGTCCATGGCAGTCCACTAAGGATCCCAACTAGTTTTTCCTAGTTATATTACCAAGAGAATTGAAAAAATATTTAGAGACTTTCTTTGGTCTGGATATAGAATGGATTTCAAAGCAGAAAAGGTTAAATGGGTAGATACGTGTTTGCCTACGAAGTAAGGGACTCTAGGTATCTTGAACACCAATTTGATGAATCTGTCCATGCCTACTAAGAAGATTTGGAGATTAATCCATAACAGGCAATGTCTATGGGTGAAATGGATTAATGTTTCTACAACCAAGACAAGTTTTATGGGATTTTCCCATCCCCATAAATGCATCAGCTTTGGCAAAGCACATTGGAAAGGCTAGGGATAAACTTAAGCCTTACTGCAATTTCCTAACAGGTAATAAAGAAATTTTTAGGTTCTGGATAGATCTTTGGTTTAACTAGGAGCCCCTCTATTCAATTCCTGATCTTCAACTTTTAAGAACCACATTTCTGGTACAACAAGTGTAGCTCGTGGGTTGACAATTCTAAAGCAACTAAATAATACTAACTGCTTTTCGAGTTTAATCCAATCAATCTCCAGCTTCACTGTAACGGGACAACCAGACAGAACGGTGTGGACCTTAGAACAGTCTGGACTTTTCTCTGCAAGGTCAGCTAGGTTGGTTTATAAGATAAAGCAACCCCAAGTTCCTTGGTATCAGCCTTGGTATTGGATGGTATGGTGAAAAAGCCATAATTCTAAACATACACACACTCTTTGACAAGCCTTTAAACTAAGGTTGGCTACAATAGATAGGATTGGTAAATTTATGATGATTCCGAATTGGTGTTCCCTATGTAGAACTCATGATGAATCTCATGGTCATCTCTTCTTCTCTTGCTCCTATTCGGCTACTATCTAGAAATCCATATTAGCACAGTGTGACATTTTTAATCCTCCAATTGATTGATCTGACATCACAACATGGAGTACTCAAATCAAATTTATGCATGAGGTAATTGTTGGTTATTTTTCATATCCATTTCGCACATTGTTGCTAGCATTTGGAATGAAAGAAATGGCATAATTTCTTCCAACTCTCCACAGGTCCTTTTGAAGACTATTTTCAACAGTATTAAAATGCACTTGCAGCTATACAAAGATAAGCATAAATTCAACAACAAAATCTTCATGCATTATAATGACTTCTGAATTGATTTGTTGTCATTTTGAGCTATACTAATACTTTGTTTGATCTATACCTTGTATAGTTTTGATTAAAAATAACTGATTTGTTTTAACTTACTAGTTGTTGTGCTAATATGTATTTCATTTATTTCATTAAATGAATTACCTTTATTAAAAAAAGCTCTCATTAAGATCATCCAATCCGATCTTCAAATTAAAATCATAATAATACACATTTAAAAGAAAAGTGCTAGGAATTTTTTTACGATTTAAGAGACAATACTCAACCACCTTTTGAATACTATTTTTAATTTATCTATTTAAATAAAATATTAATTCTCTAGTTAATAAAAAGACATAGAAATGAAATTTAATTTATATAAACAAATCATTTGAATAAAATATTAATTCATTAGTTAATAAAAATATTGGAAAGCAACATTTTATTTATATGAACCAATTAGTGATGCCATAAAATCAATGAACCAAAAAACATATAACTAATAGATTACTTCAATTAAATATCAAAAGAAAAATATTGACCCGTAAGTACTTATCACAATTATATTTATTCAATAATGGCTTTTTATCAAAATTACAACTTTTGTTGTTGGTGAAACTATATGATATAGTTTAACATCTACCCCCATTTTATCCATATAAATATAATAATATCTTTATAACAAAAGTTAAAAATCTTACAACCAGATTGCTCAAGGTTAAATTCTAATATATCTAATACTATACCAACCTGTAGTTATCCCCCAGCCAAAATAAATAACTATTAATTTTGAAGTGACTGTTTAGTTTTATTTCTTTTTATTATGAATTTTAAATTTTGTTTCCCATCTTTTGTTTCTTTTTTAAAATATTCTTATTTGATTGTTAATATTAATGTAGTTATGTTTTTATTACTGATAATAATTATATATTAAATTAAAAATAAAAATAAATTATTTTTATAAATAAATAAAATTTATTTTAATTCAGTAAAATTATTATATTTGATTAAAATAAATAATTTCATAATTTAAAATTTATTTATAAATTAAACTAATAAAAACTAAACTAGATTAGATTATTAATAATTAATATTAAATAATTAAATAAATAATATATAATTAGTTGATAATAAATCATATTATAAAAAACAAAAACAAAAATCACTCTTTTTAAATTTTCATTAATTATGAAAATTGAAAGAAACTAAAACAAAAAGTAAAAAATCAAACAAAGAAAATTTTTTAAAAATAAAAATAGCTAATAAAAGAGTCAAAACAAAGTGGCCTAATTTATAAATTATTATTTTAAATGATCAAATACTTGAAATATTTATGCTAATTATTAAATAATTTAAGAATAAAAATTTACTAATTAAATATAAAGATAAAAATAAAAATAGTTTTGAAAGAACATGCAGCAGTGAAATGGCCAGTATTACTGTTACCATAAAATCATACCTTATCAGTTATTAATGAACAAGTCAGTAATAAGGCACATTGAAAAATTGGCGTGGCGGGAACACTGAACCATATCCCGCCAATCCAAACCTTTCTTTTTAAACCCTAACCGCATTAAACCACCATTTGCATTTCTCTACTTTCCCTCTCTGTCCTAGGCCTAATCCTAATTCCTTCAACATGTTGGAGCTCAGGCTAGTCCAAGGATCTCTGCTGAAGAAGGTTTTGGAGGCGATTAAGGAGCTTGTAAACGATGCCAACTTCGATTGCTCGTCCACGGGCTTCTCTCTTCAGGCCATGGACTCCAGCCATGTGGCTCTCGTCGCTCTCCTCCTCAGATCCGAGGGTTTTGAGCACTATCGCTGCGACCGCAACATCTCTATGGGCATCAACCTCAATAACATGGCTAAGATGCTCAAGTGTGCGGGAAATGATGACATCATCACTATCAAGGCTGACGATGGCAGCGACACTGTCACTTTTATGTTCGAAAGCCCCAGTATGTGCTTATAGTTTTTGTTAACTATACAAAATAGGTGTAGGTGCTTGTTTTAATAAGTTGCATATAATTACTGAAGTGGGTTCGAGCTTTTTGTTAGTTTTTGTTACGGGTACCTGAGACAATTTTTTGCGCTCGTGATTTTGTTGCAGCACAAGATAAAATTGCAGATTTTGAAATGAAATTAATGGATATTGATAGTGAGCATTTGGGGATTCCAGAGGCCGAGTATCATGCTATTGTTAAGATGCCTTCAGCTGAATTTGCAAGGATTTGTAGGGACCTTGCCAGCATTGGTGATACTGGTACTACTCTCCAAATGTTTATCCCTCTTTTGTTTGTTAAAGGATGTGAAAATATTTTGGATGATAATAATGCATCATGGATATGCAGTTGTGATTTCTGTAACAAAGGAAGGTGTGAAGTTTTCCACCAGAGGAGATATTGGAAGTGCTAATATTGTGCTTAGGCAGAACACTACTGTGGACAAGGTTTAATTCCTGATCACTTCATTCTAAAGTTATTTATATAAGCTATTGTTTCTCTTACCGATTGTATTCATTCATATGAATTTTCAGCCTGAAGAGGCAACAGTCATAGAGATGAATGAGCCTGTCTCATTGACGTTTGCGCTAAGGTACATGAACTCCTTCACAAAAGCAACTCCGTTGTCAAATTCTGTTACTATCAGCTTGTCTTCCGATCTACCTGTTGTGGTTGAGTACAAGATTGCTGAAATGGGTTATATCAGATTCTATTTGGCTCCTAAGATTGAGGAGGATGAAGATGAAACTAAACCCTAAGCTTGATCATAAGTCTGTTAGCTTGTGTTCTTGAGCTCAACTTGCTCTCATAGTTTGATCTAGTCAAATGTTCGAGTAGACAGTATATTATTTCACGGTTTCATGGAGAAAGTCTTCTATTTTCTGTTAGCACTGGGGCTTTTAGATGTTAGATTTGGAAGTATTTGCTCTCTAGAAGAAAAAAAGGACTCCCATTATCATTGTAAAGTTTGATTTGTGGATTTTTAGCTCTGTCGTACTAATCTTTCAATTTCGAATTTAATGCTTATGAAACTTTTTGAACTCAATTATATGGTTTTCATTTGTGTTGTTCATGAGTGTTTTATTTTATATTATTTATGATAATGATGACTATTAATGGTCATAAAACTTTTTCACCTTTGATATTGTGATAAGGCAGAACATTAATGTGGACAGGCTTCATTTGAGTTGTATGTCAATTCTAAGAGCGGTCAAAAGTACTTCGATTTGCATATCTCAAGCCTAGCTTTTCCTTTATTTTAAGTGATTATGTTTCTTCCGATGTCGACATTTGCACTGGGGAGGTACCTTAACAAACCCGTCGATGAAAACTGTTATTGTTAACTTGTCACGGAGCACGAGTGCTGAAATGGATTTTGTACTCAAGTTAGTAGAACTCATCGGGATTTACTGTTCTAGGTTAGGAAATGAGCCAATTGTGGAAACTAAGTGGTCTAGAGCTCAACATAGACAGGATGATTCTTTGCGAAATGCGTACGAGCAAGAACGGTACAGGATTAGGAAACCCCTCTCTTGACACTAACATTTACTGTTAGAATTGCCGTGGTTCCATATACAGAAAACGGCAAAATGACTTCATAGCTACGGTATTCTTGAATGCTCACTTGGTCAAATAAAGAAGTTTAGTGAGAAATAATAAGATACAGAAGTTCTCATAACTGCCGTGCAATTTGCATCCTTACAGTAATAAAACAAATTTTATTCTTTAAAATGCCAAGCAATATTAGCCTAATGAATACTGAGGTATGTTGCAAGGTGAGGAACAGATGGAAAAGTGTCCCAATATATATAGCATGTTTAAGAAAAAAGAAAACTCTAATCAAAATCATGTACCCCAAAATGGAAAAATTGGAGATAAGACAATATTCTGCTTTAGTTTCTATACTAACTTTAGAGGGTAACTATAACATTCTACATCATCAACTTGCCTTAAACTTCAGAAAGTGGCACCTCCTCGGAGAAAAAGAAACAACAACAAACCAGATAGCTACGAATTCCAATCTCTCTTCAAGGCCTGTCATTTGGTTCTTTTCTTCGCCTCATTGTAGAGTATTACCCCGAATACAGTAATTGAGTACCCAAACATTCCCATCACTGACACAGGATTTCTAAATATCAAGATTGAGATAACCACAGCAACGGCCCCTTTTGCATTTCCAAGCACCTGCAAAAAGTTGCATGTACCAAATGCCGTGATATGAAAACTGAAACCACGAACATATACTAGCAATGCACAGAAAAATGTAAGTGGTTCTCCATTTTCCTTGCACAGAATGTTGGCTAGCCTCTAAAATAATAGGAAAATTAGCAGAGCAGTTTGATGAAAACTGCAAGAACAGTGAAATTTCTGAGTTACAAGGCAGATTTAAGTTCACAATGAGTCTGTTCTACATGATGAAACCACGCAAGTTTGAATTTTGCATTCCCCAATTCTTGAACAAATACTTTCCTACCCTGTAATTTTTAATAAGGCAACATGTCATACAAACAACCACAGAAGTAAATGGTTATGCCTTTTGCCTCAACGTTGAAGAACATAGGGCCCTCTTAGTGGAGCTAATAATTCATTAGTCACAGACATGGATAGCTTCTCTAGAACAGGAATTTAACCTAAGCAGTAAAACAAAATTTCACATTTGCAACTTCTATAATTGAACCACAAATATATGCACCAAAAATGATGGTAAATACCTGAAGTGTCAATGCACTAGTGTGCTTAGTGACCAAGAAGTTTGTCAAATTCACAAAATAAGCTAGTGACGAATTGAATATCAGATAAAATAAAAATTTTGGATCGTCTCTTCCGAGGGAAACAGTGATTCCAACCACATCCTTTTCCATAATAAGCGCTGTAGGAAGAAGTATGGCAACAGCTACCGGAGCCATATACATCAAAAGGTTCATGGAATGAAGTCTTTCCCTGAGCAAAAAATGAAAGTAGGAAAATTTGTTCACTCAATTCTAATTATCAGAAAGGATTTCAAATTTGCAGGATGAAAAGCTATTCAACAGAAATGTGAAAAACCTGCCAATTCAATTAAACATATCATAGAACTTAAAATTCAAGGTTGAAATAAATATTTGGATGCTTACTACCCTTCAGAAGAAAGCAGAATTCCTTGAAGCACTGACTTGAGTGCACGAGCTGCAGTAGCACCAATACACATTATAAATCCAAAGAGATGGAAGCTTGGTTCTCCCTTCAGTCACAGCAGAAAAAAAGCCCGAAATCAGTCATCAGCCTGATCTGATGATATCAAATAATATGACCACCAAAATTCACTTTCGAATTATTTATCCAAGTTAGGTTATGTCACCTCATAAACAGCTTAACTGGTACTTCTCAAAGACCAAGTGGCCAATATATATTGCTCTAAAAAGTACCCAAAACATAAATAAGATAATCATAGCAACTCCTGCCAAAGAAGTCAAGGGATTCGTTCTCTATTACCTAAACAACTCAACGGTCTGAAGATGAACTCAATGACAATGAAACGAGTAATAAGTTCCAAATTATCCTCTAAAAAAATATTTAAAAACGTCCAAACTCAAGAAACAACCAAATCATATACAAGAATCTACGCCAAACTTTCTGAAATTTGAATGAGAAAAAAAAGGAAACAGATAATGCAAAACAAAGAAAAAGAAGATGAAAGGAGAATCTACCCCACTAGCAATGATAACACCACTGACAACAGGAATTAGCGTGACGTAGGTGAGCCAACCCTCCCTTTTCGTTGTCATCAAATGAGCGAAAACCGCCGTGAAAAACGGCGTGGTGGCTCCAACAGCTTGGTTAAAGGACACCGGAAGATACTTAAGCGAGATATTGCCGGTCACAACCGAACTGCAAAATATGATCCCAAGAGCAGAAATCTTAAGGAATTGCAACCGGGACCTCGGGGCCTGTAAAGGCACGATCTTGAGACCGGCAATGCCAACATAACTCAGCATGGAACAAGCCAACATGTGACACAGAGTAAGAAAAATAGGGTACTTGAACCCATAGTTGCTAAGCAAATACTTGTTCAATAACAACACCCCGATATTCGAGGAGTACCAAGCAGCAATAAGCCCGATCGTGAATACGCGACTCATCTCAGAATTGTACTTCTTAATCTGTAAGAAGAGTATAAAAGAGTGCTATCAGATCAGAACTTCGTCTTCTGTTTCTCTTATCAGGTTGAAACCCAAAAATGCCACAAGTTTGCAGCTTTAGGCTGAAAAAGGATATGGAGACGAAGGCAAAAAGGCAATGCAGGTCTATCCAGAGATTAAATAGAGACCCTGAGGGAACGAGGGAGAGAAATAATATCAAAATTGTTGGTTTTAGAAGATGGAATGTCGAATGTTTGCTGTTGGATTGAAAAAAGAAAAGAGGGGGAGAAGTAACAGCAAAGGAAAAGACAGTAAAAGAGGGGCTAATAGATCACAGAAACTCTTCTTTGTCTAGTTTTTACTGCAGGGTTTCATGGATTTAGGTTCCGAACCAGGAAACAGAGACAAAGACACAGGTAACTGAGAAGGAGATTTTGAGGTGGTAAACTCGGAGAGAAGAAAGACCTCTTTTGTTCTGTTTTTCGGATTTTTCCGTTAAAACTTTGATGTTTTCCTGGGGTCTCGCAACCTTGTTGGCAAACATGTGGTTAGGTTAGGTTGTCCTTTATTGTGTAAAACCGTCCAAGAGACGTGTGCATTAGCAGTTGATGGGCAAGATACTAACAACTTCTTCACCCCAAATCTCCTGTCCAAATTACCCAGTACTAATCCTGTCCAAGTGGATCTTAGCCATCCACTTATATGAGTCCCACACAAGTGGATGGCTAAGATCCACTTAGACAGGATTGGTACTGGGTAATTTGGACAAGGATCAGCACTCTACTTCTTACCTTAATTTCAGATACGGACTACTGTGTTTCAACTTGAGATGGGGACTATTAAGCAATATGACAGATTATTGGGTTTGTAAGGGAGAAAGGAAAAGTAACTCGGAACGGAACTGAGGTGGACAAGAGAGGGATTTCGTATGTTATGAAAGTCATAACGTGCGCAAATAGATGGGTTAGCATTACCATATTACCAGTTATTTACGTTTTCAACTATTAAGATATATAGAGTTTCAGTTCAATTCAAAATATAAAACGATTCAAATAGGACAAGAAAGAGTAAAGAAGATTTGTTTTCTTATACAAAGAATCTTTAACTTATGGAAATATATTAAACCTTCGGAAACTCTCAAATTAAATTTTAAAAGAACATTCTTTATTAATTGTAATATGGATTGAAATACTTACTATTAATACTACTTTAACTAGGAATCTAGAAATTCTATTTCAATTTATATCTTTAATGTCGTACGACAATTCAATCAATCCTAATCAGATTAGAAATTAATCTCGTAACAAATGCTAATTCAAATAGAAAACTAGAAATCAACTTTATACAGCTTTGGGTTTTATAATTAAGTTTTAGCCCAATTATAATAAAATATTCTGAATAATAATGCAAAACAAACTACAACCCTTAAATACATTTTAATAATGCAAATTGGGCTCCATTTAACTCAAAAACAATACATCTAATTCGTCTTAAACAACCTCGTTTTCTTACATCTCCACGACTAATCCTTGTGAAGCTATCTTCATGCATTTGGTTTTTACCCTTTTTCGTTGGATCTCCAATTCCTTATAAAGAATCTTAAGAATGGTTAGAAGTAAGTGTTAGTACAAGCTGATCTCCATCACAAATCATAATCTTGTTAGTGCAATTATTCATATTCGATACTTGCTTGGAGAAGATTCTAACACAATATGTTATTATTGTTAATAACTTTACACAAGAGTTGTATTTCAAAGGTGTTGGTAAGAAAGTGAATTGTTAAGCATACTCTAGAAATTAGACTTACCTAATCCAAAAATGTAAAGTTGGTTAGTGATAATGTTTATAAGATAATTTTGAAAAAGGAATTGATTAGGATTTTGTACCCTATTAGCATTCAAATCGAGCTAATTAGAAATATTACATATGGAGCTTCGAGGACATTATCATGTGAATTAATCGACTCTATTCCACGTAGGGTTTGTTACATTTAGGTAAGGTTCATGCTATGTAATTAATGTGTACCCTACTAGTAATGATAGCACCACTGATAACAGGAATTAGCGTCACATAGGTGAGCCAACCCTCCCTTTTCATTGTCATTAAATATGCAAAAACTGCTGTGAAAAGAGGCGTGGTGGCTCTAACAACTTGGTTAAGGTCACCAGAAGATACTTAAGCGGCACATTGTTGGTCACAACCGAACTGCAAAATATGATCCCAAGCACAGAAATCTTAAGGAACTGCAACCGATATCTTGGGGCCTATAAAGGCTTGATCTTGAGACCGACAATGCCAACATAATTCAACATTGAACAAGCCAACATGTGATACAAAGTAAGGAAAATAGGGTACTTGAACCCATAGTTGCTAAGCAAATACTTGTTCAATAACAATACCCTGATATTCGAGGAGTACTAAGCAACTATGAGCCCGATTGTGAATACATGACTCATCTAAGAATTGTACTTCTTAATCTGTAAAATGGGTATAAAAGAGTGCTCTCAGATCATAACTTCGTCCTATGTTTCTCTTATCAGGTTGACATGGTTTCTAAACCCAAAAATGCCACAAGTTTAGCATGAATCATTGTCGATGGCCAAAAAAATTTCACCAACTTTAGAAGAGTTAACATGCATCTTAATGTTTATTAGCTTATGAGTCAATGCCCCAACCAAGTGATGGGAGTTATAATATATCTCCATGAAAATTTTGTCTACCTCAACTGCAGCTGCTGTCCTTGTGATGCATGGTATTAACTCACAAAGACCTCCACTAGCAACATCTCCATAATCCAGCTACAGGAAAGTGTAGTTAAGAAAAGAAGAGAATGAAAGAAGCCAAAAGCTCAATGGGAAATATTATCAATATATAATTCCATTTTACAGGCTAAATTATATTATGAAAATCTTATTACTCAAATGAAATAAAAGTGGATCATTATCTAGTCAGAAAGCAAACAATTCAAGACACAAACAACAACTCTTTTCCAACAGGCTGCTGTAGTGAATGTGTGACATCAGCCACTTGCATTGAAACATTTGAAGCAGTGTTAAGGTCTCCCAGATTTCAGTAACTAGATTATAGGAATATGAAACAAATAGAAAAAAGTTTAAAGCATTTAGCTGATGTGGATCAAATTTTGAAAGCTGGAGCATAGTCCTCTAGAGATCATTTTAGAAGGCATAGGAACATGTTGCAATTACAGCACATTTAGGCATTACTATATGTTCTTTTCTCTTATTCAGTTAAGGATCTAATTCTGAAGAAACCAAAGAAGATAACCTCGTTGAACTGCAAAAAGATCATATTTGATGAGTTCTTTTCTCTTGTAGAATATATTGTAAAGATATCAATATTGCATTTTAAAAGCTCAGAGATATTAAAATATTATTTTTTAAAAGTGATATCTAGATAAATGAGTTTCCAGTTTATCAGAATCAGACATTATCTTTATGGTCTTTATTTCTCAGGAATTTGAGTTCAAAACAAGGGACAACCAATTCAACTTGGTAGAAATAACATCATAACATAAGCAGTTATTTTACTTTCAACTGGACAATTTGCTTCCCTCATCTAGTCTAAAATATGTGGATTGACAATCAAATCATCTAGAAACTAAGACCCAAAGGTAAAATCACTAATTAAAAAAATACTTTTATACAATGCTTTCATCGTTTGTTCTTAGGATATCGATTACAGTTCAATTGAAAGTGAAAATGTGAAAAGTTGACTAGAAATATTTAAACCATAATCATTAGAGTTAAAATCAGAATTGAATTCAAAGTGAATATCAATAGCTCAGAAAAACCATTTATGCCTGCACAAGTCACCTGCACAAGTCCTAACTAGTGTTGATGATGCAAAATAAATAGCAAAATAATGTTGACTTCAATGAAAGTCATATCAATATAGCTTCAAACAAATTCAGAAAGATCATAATTTTATTGTGAACTCCAATCATAATGCAATTGTGAACCATACACCTCATATATATACACAACATATGGTAGACATTGACAGGGAAGATAAAGAAAACAAATGAGATAGTACCTACAAGTCCATTCAAAGTATGGTTTCATCACTCATCCTTGAATCATGGGAATGAATCTTAAAAGTCAAAAATCAAATTGATTTGATATATATTTTTTGTTCAAATGGATAATTGTTTAATCTTAATGAAGTTGATGGAAAATTGTTAAAGATTTGGCAATATCTCGAGCAAATTCAAACCAAATGAGGGTATTCAAACAAAAACATTGCATGTAATTAACAATTTGAAAAATGGTACAATAATTTCTTAATTAGAAGAATCCTAATTTCCATTTTTACTAAATTTTGATAGAAAGCAAAAACATTTCCCGAGTTAAAATATTCTACCAAATGGTGAATAAGAAAAACAAAAAAAATCACAATATAACATAAGGACTGAAGAGATATTAACTTACTATAACCAAACATGGCTCCTTTTAATGCTGCCACTGAATCTATCAAAATCATTCCTTTTGGATCTGAGAAGGTTTGCTACTGTTTACTTCGTTTTGATGTCCAAAGACAACTATTATTCGCCATCTCTTCAAACAAATTGTGTGTCGCTTGCATTGCTGATTGTGTTTTTCCTTGACGATAGGCATTGAACCCTGGCTTTATAAAGTCCATAAGGTCCTTTGCTCTATAGGATTTAATTTCCTTGTCATCTTTCTTTCTATCCCTTTTTGGTGTTTAGTTATTTAGATTCCTCATTCATGCATTGTGACTTTTTGATTTATGTGTCTTTTACTTGACATCCAAACTTTTGTCTTCTTCTTCTTTTAATTCTTGGGATTAAGTACCTCAATCACACAAGAAAGGGTAACAGTTTCTTAAATAAAAGGAATTCAAATCGTCCAAATGTTAAAACCCCCAACAACGACCCTAAAATCCACGAGGATTATGCAGTAGCTAACAATTTAAAATCCACGAGGATTATGCAGTAGCTAACAATTTGAACCTAACTATGTCTAAGGTAACAAAAAATTGAATTGAATAATAATAAGTAACAGAAATTAAAATGAATAATAAAAAGAAACAAATAAACAATAAAATAGTTAAGCTGCTAATAAAATTAAGATTGATCAAGATTGAATACTTAAGAACAATTCTTTTTGTTCCCTTAATCTTGTTAATTCAATTCATGTGTTTGATCCTAGATTTCCTAAGGTGTTGATTACTATCTTTCAAAACCTAATCAATTAACCTAAATTGAAATCGAAATTTCCAAATTTGCAACCTTTCGATTCACAAAACTTTTCTAATGTTTTTAACTAGATTTAAAGCTATCTATTGAACAATCAAGTTCTCAAATAAGATATCTTTTCAAATGATAGTTGATTTGATAATTGTGTGAGTTATTAAACTACCAACTCTCATTGCGCAATCTAATCTGATTACTTTTGACTGACTCTCTCGATTTGTTGTCAAAGTATAAGCATACACAATTTATAACTTCATAAACATGTTTAACATCTTAGAATTCCAATTGCACATCAATAGTAATGAAAGAAACAAGGGAAAAAGAATAAAAACTCTAATTGCTCCTTGATCTGGAAAGTTAGAATTTTTTGATGTTGTTCTTGATCTCTCCACTTTGATTCAACTTGGTGTGTGGTTGCTGCATTTTTTTAAAGTGTTTCACATTCTTAAATAGTAGCTTAGGGTCCTAGGGTTGTTTCTAGGGGCTTCCCCAATTCATTCGGTTCCAAAAATACCCACAAACCCTAAAAGATACGAAATAGATCATGCTTGTAAAGTGCTATCACGATAGTGCATCTGGAAATTTTCCTTTGTCACGATTGTGACAAGCAAGTCACAGTCGTGCACTGCTTCGTTCAACCTCCATCTTCTTCATTCTTCAATTTCTTGTTTTCCATCACCAACAAACACATCAAACACCTCATGAAACATAAAATTAAGATCCAATTCTTGCTCTAAACCAAACAATGAATACATATAAACATTAACAATAACATAATTCTAAGCCTATACACATGATAATCATCTAATATATACTTAAAAACACACTTAAATGTCTAGCAAAATATAGTATAATTGACATCTATCAAAATGTTAGCTTCAAAAGGGGCAAAAGGAACATACTTGGTAGACAGTTTTTCTATTAACATTAGTTTATGAACTAGAATATGAAATCCTATTAAATTTGAAGAAAAGATATTTAATCATTTGTCAAATAAAAATAACTATAAGCATGTTATAGGACAAAAAATAATAATTTCTTGAAAATTTCACAATAAAAATAAATAAATAAAAAAATATATTAAATTCAAGTGTATATATATATATATATACATACATACATACATACATATA
>JAOSBL010000008.1:25493762-25504749 GCA_027568915.1 Erythroxylum roraimae
ATCGGGCTTGGGCTTGACATCTTTGATGGATGGACGGATCGGCCCACGAGTCGTTATGACCGAATCCGGGCCCAATAGGGCCGACCCAACCAATGGGGTTTCCTATTGTTCACGCCAACCCACTCTTCACGCCTGCTGCAGCTCTTCTCCAATGTCTCCAGCCAAGCTGCATTCACGTCTCTGCTGCGCAGCCCCTGTTGCTTTTGTCGCACTGTTCCCTTGATGGGACAAATAAAAATGCAGCTCCCTGGTCCAACACATGTTCACACTTTTGTTCACGCTTCACTCTTTTCTGGCCTCTGCATTTTGATCAAAACGCACTTGTTGATGCACACAACGCCTAGTTGTTGCCGCCACTATGTATTGATTGGACAATTAAAAAGGCAGCTCCATTGGTCCAGCACACTGTTCACCTTAAAACCCTCTCTTCTGTGCGTTTTGGACGCTGCGCTTAACGTATACATTAAACGCATGCGTTTCACGCCTAGCCCTACTACATTGCCATTTCAAACCACCGCGAAAGCTGTAATCTCTTTTTCTTTTGTGCCTTTTCCTTGTTAAACGTTTATGCTCCAATTTTCTTTAGAATATCTTGTCTTTTTGGTCTCAAATATATATCAACATATCCAACCTAATAGTCAACACAAATTGAACATAACTTAAGCATTTTATCTTGAAAATAGGATTGAAATCACATGGAAATACATAAGAAAATATAAGAAAATTCAATCATATCAATCATATAATGCAAAATCATTTGAGGCATATGTCAAACATAATAAGTGAATTGGGTAATGTTTGTTAAGAATCATCATATGAGAAATAAGTACAAGCTATTATTCGATCATTATCTCAGAGTTGGGAGCATATAAAGATGCATTTAACTCACAATGAGAGTCTCAAGACAATGGAAGATGTTATGAGGCATCTTATGCTTTGAAAAAGAACATCTTGAAGCCTTAAATGTAACATCCCATTACCCACGTTGAGGCTAGAACAGTGTGTATATATATATGAGAGATTACTGAAAGATTACACAAATGCATTTCATGCTCATGCATAGTATGACCTACACATACACGTGAATATTGAATTTCTGCACATGAAAATAATTGTACATGCATTCATTGACGAATTCCGGGTATAATTGATTTATATTTTTGAAATGTGATTTTGTACAAGAATTGTGGTTTATTTGTGTTGAAAATTAATTTGGAAGGCGTGTTTAGTGATTTAGCATTTTTGGTGAATTTTAGGAATAATTTTCAAAAATGTTGAATATTATTAGACTAGGAAAATGCCGCTTGGCGAGTAAATTGATGAATGGGAATAGAAATGGGTTAAATGATATTGAAGAAATTTTGGAGATGATTTTAGAATTTGTGAGAAGAAGTTATTGAAAATTTTGGTGATAATTGGAATGAAAAGATGAGAGCTATGGGACTAGTTCGATAAGAACTTAGTTAAAGCCTTAGAAGTTAGATAAGTGACAAGTGTCATTTGTCTAGTTTAGTTTTACTATTCAATTTCTTTTGAAAGACCAAGTAAAGTTTCTTTTGAACTTGCAAGACCAATGTACTGTACTCTTATCTTCATCTCCTTCGTAGCTTTCTTCTTCAAAGTTTCTTCTTTTACACAAAGTTTCTCACCGAACCTTCACCAAAGAAAAATCTTGTTTTCATCTACCTTTTTTTTCTAATCCCAACTTCGGTTTTCTTCTATTTGCCTCAACAAAAACCGAAACTTGTCAACCTCTACAATGGTGTACGTGAGTTGCATGAAGATTAGGGCTTCTTGAGATTTTGACGAAGTTGGAGATTTAACAAGTATTGTGTAAATCCTTATGAGTTGTTGATATATGAATTAAATTTGGTGAATTAGTTGATATTTCATAGTTGATACTTTTCATGTTCACTGTGAAAAAAGGATGGAAATTTGGATTTGTTGATTTTTCGGTTTTGATGATCAATATGTTATAAGAGGTTGTAGAAATGATTTTTGGAGTCGAAAGATCATAGAAAAATGTATAATTAGGTGCAGAATTTTTTTGAAGAAAACAGAAGTGAAGGCTCTGTTTATCTTCAATGTGTATATATGCATATACATGAATATGTTGGTGTTTCACTGTGTACGTAAGTTTTCGGTGATTTTAGGATGAAAAAAAATGAATTTAGAGTTGAGGATAGGTGTGAGATGATGTTCTGATATAGGAAGGTGATTTTTAATGATCGTTAGAGGAAGAAATTGAAGAGAATGCAAAAAAATGAAAATGTAAGAAAATGATAGTGAAGAAAGTGCAGAAAAATGATGAAATGTGGGAATGACCTTTTTCTGTTTTTGATTATTTTATTTATGCTTGGATTTTGGATTTTGTTTGTGAAAGGTTGGAGTTGAATGGAAGTTAGAGAAGAAAATGGAAAATGTACAGGAGATGAAAAAAATTGCAACAGTGGAGGAAACATAGAAAATGAGAAAGATGAGTGAGAGATTTTCTGTTTTTAATGTTTGTATTTTAATTTGAATTTTGAAGTTGTTTATGAATGTTTTGAGTTAAATGGGAATCGAAAATGAAGAGAAAATGAGAGTAGAGAAGTTAGAGAAGTTGGTTTAGAAGAAAAGAAAGAAGAAGAAAATTCTGGGTTTCGAAAGAAGAAGAAGAAGCACGATCGTGACTTTGGGAAAAATTTGGGGAAGCACGACCTTGCTTCTGCTTCCACACGATCGTGACTTTCTGTAGGAAACAGAAATCTCACGATCGTGCTGGAGCAAGATCGCGACTTTTCTAAAATGCTGGAAATCTCACGATCGTGCTAGAGCGAGATTGTGACTTTTGAAATCCGTTGAAAACTCATGATCCTGACTTCTATAGCTGGAGACAATCCGAACATCTTTTGATCTTTTGGCCAGATCTTCTTCTCCCGACCTCCAAATGACATGGGACTTGAACCAACAGACTCAAAACACACTGTTTTACAGCTCCACCAAACATTATAGCCATCTGAAATCGTTTGGGAGAGATTGAGTGATAAATGTGGGACTAAAATGATGAACAGTTATGGAAAGTTGATGAATGGAGTATTTTCATTAAACATTCTTCGGTATTTTAATAATACCTTGTCCTGTAGTTATCCGAATGGAATTATTTTTAATTTGGAGTAAATTAGAGACATATGGCTACAAATGGTCTGTAGCAATCAAGTTTTAATTCTGTCTCTAGAATTCCATAATTTTGAATTAAAGCTGAGTACAGGATACTGTTTTAGTTTATGAATAGTTCGAGATATTTGGAGTACAACTTTCAAAATAATGATCCAAATTGAATGATATTAGTGTCATTAGAAACTTAAGAGATAGGAGAACAATTTTCTAGAAGAAAGTATTGGCAAATTACTTCATTTTCATTTTCAGATTGATCATGAACAGTAGATCCGAAAGTGTGTTTCAGGAAAAATCTGAATTGACCAAATGAGTTATGAATCGTGATTTTGATGATTTTATTGAGATATAAACCATAAGTATAAATGATACTTATGTGAGTTGGAAATATGATTGTTTACATGACGAGAATAATAGAGCGATACCCGGGATTGTCATGAACATGCATTGTGCACATTTCATATACATACATGTGCATTAATAAACACTTATAATTGTGCCAATTTGTGATATGTGTATATTGCTTGATATAGAGGAGCAACTGGAACGTCAACATCCAGACGTTGCTGGAACTTCAAGGTAATAGCTTGGGGAGCAATATGTGAGTAACCTAGATGGTTTCGCTCAATTAATTGTTCGCTGTAGAATATGTCTTGAATGATGAAATGAATGTGATTTGATTATGTGATGCCAGACAATGAAGGTTCGAGACTTGATGCATGAATGTGATATTGAAGTGCTACGTGTATGTGAATGTGATGGAATAAATGTTACTCAACAATATTGTTGAATGTCGGACCTTTGGTCCGATGATAAATGTGATTTGAATGTGAATGTGCAAGCATATGATTGATTGAGAATATGATATGTGAATCATTTCAATACATGAATGCAAGTAAGATAAAGGAAGTTGTGACCGGAGTCGCCAGTATAAAGAGCTTAAAGCTTAGATTGTGAATATGCCCGGTATCCACTAAGGGATATGGGATATTATTTGACACAGCTCGGTATCCACTAAGGGATATGAGCGAGTAAAAAGGCACTCGGTCACAACGATAATAATAAATGAAAGTGAGTCTCATGTGCATTGCATTTATAATTGATATGTGTATTTTGTATGAATGAAATGATCGATATGATTGTTCTGAAAGTGAAATGTGATACTTTATGCATATGCAAAGATGTGAATTATATGTTACGTGTATTGATGTGATGCATGAATTAAGTGAACCATCAAGGATGGTTATCTCATTGAGTTCGCAAAACTCACCAAAATTGCAACGTTGACTTTTCAAGAGGCGATTTTAGCTACTGAGGGACGCTACACGAAGTATATTCTTGTACTTTTGTGAAGATATGGCTCAAAGGTCGGTCAGCTGGGATTGGAAAGGTTAGATAGATTTTTGTGTATTTCCTCTTTCATGTAGCATATTCTGTATTAGGCTACGATGTTGTATAAGTATGAATGTATAAAAGTTACATTGTAAATACGTTCGGATTTATGAAATGAAAGGAGGAATTTGGTTTTAAATATTGTGTTTTTCCTTATGATGTCTTATAAGAAAATAAAGAATGATGATGCCATGTTAAGTGAATGTTATGATTGCTCTAGCGCGTCACTATAATAGGTTATGTACTGGAATTTTCTTAGGAAGTTCCGGTGTGTACCCTACAGTAGTGGGGTGCTACATTAAAAGTATCCTCATAGGTATATGCAATTATTTCTAGCTCATATGGAGCTATGAACTAGAAGCATAAACATAATGGTGTATCAAAATGGAAAAAGGCTACGAAACCAACCACTATACTTAAGACTTAAAGAAGGTAAAATAGAAAAGCATCCTTTTAAGAAACAGAACATGGAAATAGTCAAGTGCTTTATTGTAGCAATAATGGTCACTTTGCTTGTGATTGTAGAAAAACCCAAAAAGGTACTATCTTATTGTAAAACATTTGTTTTATGAATTTCTCTTATTCTATTTTACTAACTGGATCACATCCTTTGTGGATTGTAGATTCGAAAGCAACCAACTATATAAATTTATAAAATTTCATATGGAACATGATAGATTTATGTAGGAAACAATTCAATAGTTGATATAGAAAGGACTGAAACCTACAGATTAGACATGCAAAGTGGTCAATCCTTTATCTTACATAGAGTATTGTATGCTTCAAATATTCAACATAATCTGATCTATGTTTTGATTTTATGAGTCTTGCTTTTGATGTAAATTTCCACAATGGTGCTATGAAATTTATATCTTGGACAAATTATTATGGTCATGGTTATATGATAGATGGTTTTATTGTTTTGGATGTTGATTATTCAAATAATAAGAAATTCTTTATTTACATCATCTAGTAATTCCAATAATGATGAAATTTTGTGGCACGTTAGACTATGTCACATTATTCAAAATTGAATAAGCCGATTAACTAAAGAAGGCTTATTAGGTAATTTATATTAAATAGATTTACCTATTTGTAAACATTGTCTAGTAGGTAAAATGGCACGAAAGTCATTTAGAAAGGGAACACAAGCTTCTTGTCTATTGTAATTGAGTCATTCAGACATTTGTGGTCTAATGAATATAATAGCATGGTGTGGGCTATGTATTTCATCACTTTTATAAATGATAATACTCCTTATGATCTTGTCTATTTGATTCATCATAAATCGAAAGAATTAAGTTATTTCATAAAATATATGAATTTAGTATAGAATTAATTAGACAAGAAAAAAGAATTAAGAACTAATCGAGGACAAGATTACTTGTCTAACACGTTCAAGATGTTGTGCGATAAAAAAAGGAATAGAAAGACAATTAACTATTCCATGAACCTTACAATAAAATGGCATTGCAGAAGGATGTAATAGAATGTTACTAGAGATGGTTAGGCCTATGATGGCACAAGCAAATCTACATATCACATATTAGGGTCACAAATTCAGTTACAAACACTCCATATGAGTTATGGACAGGAAGAAAACCCAACATGGAACATCAAAGACCATGGGGATGTGCTACCTACGTTCATAGTCTCTCTCATAGATATGGAAAACTAGAATAAAGAGGGAAGAAAAGCATCTTTATTAGATACTCTAAACATTCAAAAGGATATGTGTTTATAGGTAAACAAGGTTTGAATCGCGAGATGTCACAATCGTAATTAATGATTTTTCAAAGCAAGGGTAAATAGGAAAGATCTATTTCTATATGAAACTTTTAATTAGAATGATTCCATTATTGAGAATCATAAAGAGGGACTTTATCCTAGTAGGAGTAATCTAAAACTTGAAGAATTAACTCGAGAACAGTTAAGATTACAATCCATTCAAAGTTTACCTATCGTATCTGATTTGAGTGGGAGTGATCAAGATGTTGATGAATTTATTTCTCATGAACCACATTTATGTTAAAGTAATTGTGGAAAGATTCCCCGACTTCATTTTGAAATAGAAGTAGAAATTCACATGATTATCCCACAAGAAGACAATAAGCGAAGGAATGTATACAAGTATCATAATTGTCCTACTAAGAAGAATAAATAAGAAAAATGAAAGAAGAATTGACTTCTTTAAGCTCCAATCAAGTGTCGGACTTAGTTGATCTCCCTAATGAGGGTAAAGCTATTAGCAACAAATAGGTCCTCAAAATAAAACAAAATGTTTATGGTAGTATCAAAAGATATAAAGAATGTCTTGTGGCAAAAAGATACATAATAGGAGGGAATCAATTATGACAAAACCATTTCACTTATTTTGAGGTTTGCTTCAATTCATCTAATCTTATTAGAAGAGGTCTTAATTATAATTGGTGAACAATAAAAAAGAAAGAATTATTTCGTTGAAAAAAACTGGCTTTAACATCATCCATTTTGACAATGGATTTGGAGCTTCATTAGTTAATCAAGAGACTAATATAATGATAGAATGTTTGAATTCCTTACAAGAATTGGGTGTTGAGAGTGTGCAATATGCAAAAGTTGTAAATGGTTTACATGGATTTTATGGTAGATGAAAGGAAGCTAGATTGGATTATGTCTCTTTAGTTATATTTTCATGTTATTGCATATTGAAGTCTTATTTATTTTGAAAATTGTATTAACAATACAAAAGAAAGAATTATTTAGTTGGAAAAAAACTTACTGTAACATCATCCATTTTGAGAATGGATTTGGAGCTTCATCAGTTAATCAAGAGACTAATATAATGATGGAATATTTGAATTCCTTAGAAGAATTGGGTGTTGAGAGTGTACAATATGGAAAAGCTGTAAAAGTTTTACATGGATTTTATGGCAGATGAAAGGAAGCTAGATTGGATTATGTCTTTTTAGTTATATATTCATGTTATTACATTTTGAAGTCTTATTTGTTTTGAAATTTTTATATTAACTATTCCATGGTTTAAATATGTTAAGTGTATATTTTGTATAAATATTTTATATGAATCTTTTAACTAAATGTTTTTATTAATCAAATTTAATATTATTATAGTAGATACATAGCTTCCTTTTCATATTTTAATTTAGATTCTTATAATGAAATGATGAAGGTAGTTATTATTTATCTAACTAGGGAAGTGACTAAATATTTTCATTTACATTAGCAACCGTGTAGAACTTCTACTCTATCAAGTTATGATTGGATATTAGAAATTTTGAATGAGAATCCTACAAGGATTTATGAGAACTTAGGAATGAGCAAGACAATCTTATTGTGCTTATGTGATGATTTGAAGAGTTTAGGAGGTTTAAATCCAACAATTCGTTCGACTGCTGAGGAAAAAGTAGTTATTTTGAAGAGTTTAGGAGGTTTAAAACCAACAATTCGTTCAAATTTTGAGGAAAAAGTAGTTATTTTCTTGTTGAGACAACAAGAGTCATTGTAGAATGCTTTCAACATTCAACTTGGACAATTTCGAAGTATCGCAAATTCTTAATTGTAATTAATCATCTTACAAAAAGAGTCATTACTCTACCATCTTTAACAATACACCTCATGAAATTCAACATAATTCAAAATTCTTTCCATATTTTCAGGTATATTCATATACTTAATTACTATTTTCATTGTATAATTATGATTAATAATTATTCTAAAAGTATAATTTTATCTTTTAGGTTTGTCTAAGAGCAATATATGGTACACATATTGATGCACATATTATTACCGATGAACAAATACCAATAATTGATACGACTCAAAATATGTGTCATTACTCATTTGACATGCGTTTCACATATGTAATGGTTGGATAAGAAGATACTGCAAATGACTCTCAAGTTCTTTTAGAAATAGTAACAAATCTAGCGAACCAATTTCCTATGTCTCCATAAGGCATTACATTATTTAAATAAATATAGTAATTACTTTTAATTTTTAATAAATTTTTTTAATATTATGTTCTTTATATATTAGGCAAGTTTTTTTAGTTGATTCAGGCTACACCAATATGCCTAGATTTCTTTCACCATATCAAGGTGAGAAGATATCATTTGTGAGATTATAGAAGAAGAGGAAGACCTCAAAGTCAATAATAATTATTTAACTATAGGCATTCTTCATAATCTTGCTTAATGAAGAAATGTTATTGAAAGATGTTTCGGTGTTCTAGAAGCAAGATTCCCTATACTTTCAAGCATGCTGAGTTATGTATTAAGAAACAAAAATATATTGTTATTACTTGTTGTGTTATACACAATTATATTAGAATGCATTGACAAAATGATATATTATTTGAAAGTTGTGTTAAAAATGAATAACAAATTGGGGAAAGTGAAAATGAAGCTATAAGTTCTCAAGTAGAGTACAACATCTCTCTATCATATCTTTAAAGTATGTCTCGAAAGCGGGATGAAATTGCTAGACAAATGTAAAATTGTTTATATTAGTTCTAATTGATTTATGTTTTCTTTTTTTTATTATGTTTTGAAGCATTATGATATAATGAACATCTTTTATTGATTAGAATGACTTAATGTCAATTTTATAGTTTATAGAATTTTATTATATATAATTGATGTGTACATTTATTTAATTATATAAATATTAATACAATTTATTTCTTCCCATAATGAGAACTAATTAATTTAAGAATACAATTTGATATAAAAATAATTAAATTTAAAATTAATATTAACATCTAATAGTACAATTAAAAAATAAAAACATGATGATAAAGCCAAATTGAGTTTTTATTACAAATTTCAACCAAAAATATATATATTTAGTTTTTTTATTGCATATCTCATCCAAACAATTTTTTTTAACAAAATATAACAGAAAAATAAGTGGAATTAAGCGAGCCCTTGTTTTTTAAAAATTATTAAAGTGATATTTTTGCTCGCAATTTTAGGAAGCTTTTGAGATCTAGTTGTGAGTGTTTTTAACTTATAAAAAATTATTTCTTTATGACGTCAATTCTTTTTATATATTTGATTTAACTTTCTTTGGATTTGGCTTAAACTTATCCGTATTTTAACCTTAGGTGATTCTTAGATGGCCTATTGAAATTAGATGGGTATTAATATATTTTATTGGTTATTAATGACGTGATCATTTCATATTTTTGAGCCATCCTTATTCTGCCTTTAAGGTTTCTGGAGCTCTTACAGAATATATGTATAAATTGCATGGGATGTCGGAAACTGTCACTATGAGTGGAGACATCATTTTTATTAGCGTATTTTGGCAATAATTATTTAACATGTAAGGTGTATCATTACAACTGTCGACAACATACCATCTAAAACAAACCGACAGATAGAAATGTTAAAACAAACTGCCGAAACTTATTTGCATTAGATGACTAATAAGTGCCCTTCTAATTGGAGGCACTGATCTAAATATATGCATTCAACTATTTCAACATGAAACTCTTTACAGATATGCATCTCCTTTACATGTTCTATATTTAGCATGCCCTATTTGCTTATGAAAGATTGCAAGACTATTTGACGTTTACTGCAATTTTACATATGACGTGCTCAACACCGAATGAATCCACCAGCAAATCGACGTTGCTGTTAGCCACCAGTAGGGGTCACTAAAAAACACAATTTTGTTACCTAATGTGGAAAAGAGGAATTTTCAGGACCCCGTATGGTAAAAATCGAGAATCAGATACTCTGAGATTTGCAATGGTCATAATTTATAAGAATTTTCATAACCTTTTCGATTGTTGAAATGAAAATTGCATTACCATAACTACACTCCTTGGTTATTTTTAGTGTTTTTCCCCTCCCCTCTGATAGCTTTTTGGATTTTAAACGTAGAGAACCGATCGCTGTTTGATCAAATGGCCAAAAAAAAAAAAAATGCTTCAGAGACATTGCCTGATCTTATTTACAGTAAAATATCCATATTGTTAGAATAAGACAAAATATATTAATTTGAAAAGATATTAATTAATCAAAAATTAATTAACCTATTAACTCAAGTAGAGAATATAAAAAAGCTCTTATATTATAAAATTAGCAATTCAAATGGGGCAAATCGTCCATAGTAACATTGGCAAGCAAAATGGACCACCTACTTCTCTCTCTAACTTCTCTTCCTTTTTTTTTTTTAAATTCTTGAACACATCTGCACGTATCACCTACCCTACCCCCAAGATAAAGTGAAAAGGCTTTAAAAAGTTCTCAAAACACACATTTAAAATTGAATCAAGCCAAACAAATATGCATCGGAACACCAAATTGCTCATCATAAGAAATCAGCTTTTGATAGCTTCAAAACAATGTGAAGGAATTAGGGACATGAGGCTGTGAGAACTTTTGAGGACCAATCAGATTGGCTTCCAATCTTCACCAGCATAAACTGA
>JAOSBL010000008.1:25534672-25553301 GCA_027568915.1 Erythroxylum roraimae
GTGAGTGATTGGGCGATTACGATGAACAAAACAGGATCGGGAGTTTTGGCCCTCACGGCGGCGTTGACGGCGTCCTCTATTTTCCGGGAGAGCATGTGCTTGTCCAGGTAATCTTGCACCGACATTTTGTTTCTGCTTTTGAGGTTTCTTCTTCCTCTTGCTCTCTTCTTCTTCCCCCTTATCTCCCCTCTTCTTAATTTCTTTTTCTTTTCTTTTCTCGGTTGAAGCGCTTTCAGTGTTTGGTTGGTACGGTGTCGTTTGATACGGTTAGGCATTTTATCCTTTGTACGGCAAAAGATGCAAATTACGAGTAAAGTTTATAATTTCTGACGCTATCCCAAATCAGATGGTGTCGTAAATATAAATAATATCGTATTTAGTGTTGAATATAGTTTTGATATATTACGGTGTCTCGAGTAATTTTTCAAAATTACATAATAATTTTAAAATTTTATAAAACTATGAAAAAGCTTTTTGATATATTTTGCTACATAATTTTTAATTTCACTTTAATTATCTCTCAAAAATTATCATAATGTAAAATTGATATAACAAGAATCTCTCTGTTTATATTAATATTAATTTTCATATATTTCTTATATAAATGGTAACTAAAATTAATATAAAAAATTATTTAATTCTCATATTGATAAAAATTAAGCATAATATGAAATATTTAAAAATGTTATAATTGATTACATCAAAATATCATAAACTAATAATAATATATATTCATAAACATTACAATAAGAGTTCTTGCCAACGAACAAAGTAAAAAAACCTTAAAATAAAAACAATTATAATTAAAAGTTTTATATTTATATTCCATATATAAAACTTAATGTACACTAAATACAAGTGAAATTAAAAGAAATTAAAAAAACTAGAACTTCATTTAATGACGTATCCGCTCAAATTATATTGGTCATAATTTTCATTAGGGATAAAGCTCTCATCATTGAGCATAGTTTCATCTTCATCGTTGAAACTCATTGAACTAAAGGACATATTAATACTTTCTTATTCAATATTATTTTCCAAGTCATTCCCATCTATAAAACTTGATGATGGAATGTGATTTTTATCTCTTATCAATGAATTTTATTGTTGATGTAGTTTCTTTGAATTTTTTGTCTTTATTAAAAAAATAAAAGAAAATAAAAGAAAGAAGGTTATCAAGGAGGAAATTCATTTTTTACAAAGTAATTCATCTTACTCTTTCCTCCTAAAGTTATATGACATCAATGAATTGATTATGATGCAAATAAGGAGGAAGTTGTTATGAAGGTTCACCTCTTATAGTTATAATGTATTGTTCATCATTATTTTCATGGGTGATCTCTTCTAATTCATTATTCTTCATGTGGTTTGTAGTATGAAGGCTTGAATCTAATTTGTGAAACAGAGTTTATACATTCATCATAGCTGATGGAACCCAGTTTTAAGCATATTACCATAACATTTAGCGATTAATGACATGAAATTGTTAAGATACTCACTTTGACTCATATGTGGTTTTAGGCACAATTTAGAAGTAAAGGAGCTAAAGTGAGTTGAAAGCACTATAGTTAAGCCATTTTTCAAAAATTAGGACTCACCTGTCTTCATGGAGCAAGAAGAATAAAATTAAAAGCAATAAGAAGACAAGAAAATGAAAAGAACATGAAGAAAATGTTATCAATATGGCTCACAGCCATCTAGAAAATTACACAGTCATGCAACGTGAGACATCATTTACGATGGTGAATATTTTAAACCAGCTGTCCCATTTATACTACATGTCCCATACATTAAAAAACCTAGCTATTCAAGATGAAAAGGACATGGCATGTGTCACGGCTCGTAAAGAATGGGTGAGAGTTGAAACAAAAACATGGGATCGTTGTAACAACAAATGCATCACATTACAACTGTCCATTTTTCCTTAAAAACATAGCTGTCCATTTTATTCTATTTAACCTAGCTTTGTAAGGGGGAAAGAATGTCATGGTGGAGGCAGCTAGTGACACACCATGTTGCCAAGAACAAGACACCTGTCCCATACGTTTTAAACCAAGCTTTTGAATATACAAAAGAAGTATGACGACAAAGTGGGCTAGGAGTGGAGTGTAATTGAGAGAGAGTGTGGACGACTATCCATTTATCCCATGAAAACCTAGATGCCTCATTTTGTTTTTTTTAATGTAGCTATTGAATATAAAAAGAAAGTGGGTGTTAGCTACAAAAGGGGGGACAGAACCGAGAGTGAAAGACAACTATATATTTTTATCCTCCTCAGTTTTACAACATAGGGATGACTGGGAGAGAGTTTTTTTAGCTGATTTATACTATCCTCTTTGGTTTCCAAGATGGTGGGAGGGCTGGAGCAAAAGATGAATAACGTGACAGCTATGGAGCAGATGAATGGCTAGACATCCCAACACCGACAAACCCAGTTAAGCATATTTCTCATTATATTTGTTCTTCTTACTCTCTTTCCAAATTGATTACATCATCTTGTATGTATTGATTAGATATTGTATGAGAATGATTTTGATGTTCTATTGAATCATTTTTCATGAAAACCTATTGCTAGAATTTGAATGCGATACGTAATAGTCGTGTTTGAAGTCGGCAACTAATAGTATTAAATTATTAGGGATAACATAACCTAAGTTAAATAGTCCGAGCTTGTGTGATTATTACTCAGATTGGTCTGTTTTTCTCGTTCGTAAGGCGACTGTCCAATTAAATTTAGAGAGCATTTCCTAGGTTATCTGATAGCTAGGGTTAACTAATGAGCTCTTCTTAATTGACTATGACCTAAGGAAAAACTGGGATTAATAGAGCTTGTTGTTAATCTATGACAAATAATTAGATTGAACCAAAGAACCGAGTTCCTAATGCATTCATCAATTTTCATCATTTTTGCATGTTTTCTTTAATTTGTCTTTACTAGTTTAGTTTCATTTTATTTTCTTGTTCGATAAACCAACCCCCCATAACCTACACCAATTATTTTAATTTTGAAAGCTTTACACACACTCTTTGTGGGATCAACCTAGACTCACCACTTCTATAGTAGTAGGTGTAGTTTATTTTGCATACTGTTATGATGCGCTACCAGTGGATGTTAATTTTTGCACTCGATACTTGATTAAGTGTTTGTCTTGCTTCACTAGTTTTGATGGCTTACAAACTACTATTGAGGTAAGTTTTAATCTATTTAAAACCATCAATATACTGCAAGTGCACAAGTTGTGAATTGTAGTACGTGAGGTGCCGATCCCAAAAGGAGTTGTGAACTAATCTAATCCTAAGTTATCTAGTACGTGGCTCCTCCATCTTGCTTCTGTCACGATCGTGACACCTTGGCAATGATCGTGGCTCTGGGTTTTGCTTCTAATTTCCTCCGATTCTCCTCCGTTCTTCCATAATTGATTTGAAACACTAACAAACACATCAAGATATCTTAAATAGACAAAATTTAAGCTCAATGGCATACTCTAAACCATAAAACACTCAAAACATAAATTTCTAACTAAACAACACAATCCTAACCTAAACATGCACTAACTATTCAATTTAACAACTAAACACATACTAAACTACCACCTAAAACATTATGCAATCTATCACTATCAACATACCCACACTTAAACTTTTGCTTGTCCTCAATCACAACAAAACATACCCACACAATCAAAAGACAACAAACTAAACACAATTAACAACAAAACACACACATATGCAATAATGGGTAAATGAAATTAAACTTCACGAAACAAATTTAACTATAAACACAATTCCTCAAGTTATTCTAACTTATTAACTTGTGAAATCTGTATAAGTACATGGGATTAAATATATATACTAATCAAGACCTTAGTGTCAAGTTTATTCACCCTATTATTTGCACACACACATTGATAATTATTTAGTCAATCATAATTGTAACTATCCCTAAGTAGGTTTTCATAAAAATTTAAGCTATTCACAAAGATCGGTAGACTTATTTGACATAACACTATTTTTATTGATTTTGATTGACATGAACCTAACTTTTTTACGCGAAGGCAAACATTTTTGTTGAATGTCGATCTAGTTACTCAACTAGATCATGTTTTTATTAAACGGCTTGGTTGGAATGTCATTATAGTCTTTTGACGCGAGGGCAAACATTTGTGATGAATGTCCCCAGTTACTCAACTGTATCACATTTTTAACTGGCTACTAGCTTTATTCATAACCCGAAGGCTAGCAAAATAGTTATTTAATTAAGATTTAAACTTTTTTATATTTATTATTGCCTACTTCACTTCTTTTAGCTAGTAATTCTCATGAAAAGATACTAACGATGCTACTTATTCGATTGGCCTAAAAATATAAATGAGTGTGACAAATTCCTAGGGTGAATAAACTAACATCATATCCTAACTAACATGTATATTTAACCAAAGTAACCTAGGTCACTAATTTCACAAGGTAAAAAATCTTCGCAACCTAAAAGACTATGTTCAAAGTTAAACTAATTTCGTTAAGTCCTAGCCATTAACATATTAACACAAATCACACCATGCAATCTTAAACAAAACTAATATGCAAAATTCACATTCAAATAAAAAACATAAAATGTATACAACCCTCCTCACACTTAGACAGCACATTGTCCTCAATGTGAGAAGAACAAACAAACAATACATAAGGTGAGAATAAAAAAAAACAAAACATGAGAAACATGAGAATAATTAAAAAAAATAAAATAAAAGACAAGGGTTAGAGTATAAAACCCATCATGATCGAGGTGGCGATGGTGATGGCGTTGAGACCAAATCCATTTGACACCGAGATTGCTTTCCTTTCTTATAATTGATTTAAGAAAGTAAGAGAATTAGTAATCCAACCCATTCTAAATCATTAAGACTTATTAATAGAATTTAAAACGAATCTACCTACACAATAATTTAAATCTAACTACAAAACGTGCTAAGTTATGGTCATTAGCATGACCTTGTGTCCTTTGGAAGCATGTTTAATTTTTCGAAAGGAAAGAGATTACTTCTTTTTCCTTTGGAATCACTCCACCAAGATACGATTTGCAGCGATGCCCATTCACCTTAAAGGTTTTTTTGTTTGCGTTTTCTTATTCTAGGGCTCCATGATAAAAAACTTGGGTGATCGTAAATGATCCACTCCATCACGATTTCAGCTTTCCTGGAAACAGTCTCAACTGCAAATTATATAGCAAGACTGCATCTCTTACCTTTAATTCCTTTTGCTTAATATGAGAGTCGTGCCATCTCTTCACTTTCTCCATGTAAAGTTTAGCATTTTTGTACACATTGGAATGAAACTCTTCAAGTTCATTTAGTTGCAAGAGTTGTTTTTCAGCCGTTACTTCTAATCGAATTTTAAAACTCTCATCGGACAATATGATCAATTCTCTAGCTCCACAGGCAAATGACAAGCCTTACCATATACAAGCCTAAAAGGAGTCGTTATGATAGGTGTTTTGAATGCACTCCTATAAGTCCATAAAGCATCATCTAACCTTAATGCCCAGTCCTTCCTAGAGCTATTCATTGTCTTTTCTAAAATTTGTTTTAGCTCTCGGTTCACAACCTCCACTTGTCCACTCATTTGTGGGTGATAAGGAGCAGCAACTCGATGATGGACTTTGTATCTTTTTAGGAAGGCATCAAAATATATATTGTAGAAGTGTGCTCCTCCATCACTATTATAGTTTTTGGCACTCCAAACTAGTTAAATAACCTTTTGATAAAATTCTAGACAACTTTCCCATCATTAGTTTGAGATGCCAAGGCTTCGGCCCAGCGAGATACATAATCCATCCCCACTAGAATGTACGTGTTCCCTATGGAAGATGGAAACGACCTCATAAAGTTGATGCCCCATACATCGAAGACTTCAACTTCTAAAATGTTGGATAAGGGCATCTCATCTCTTTTGGAGATGTTGCCTACTCGTTGACAGCGATCGCACTGTGTCATGAAAGCTTAAGCATCCTTAAACAAATATGTCCAATAAAATCCACACTCGAGTACTCGAGTTGTTGTTTTATTTGCTTTATAGTGGCCAGTGTGTTGAGCTTCATGACACTGTGTTAATAAATCCAACATTTCTTCATCTGGAACATATCGTCTTACTAAACCAACACATGTTCGATACAAGATTGGTTCATCCCATAGATATCTGGTGCATTCATGCAAGATCTGTTTCCTCTGTTAATATGATAAATCAGAGGGGAGTTTACCACTGGCAACATAATTTGCGATATCAACAAACCATGATGTCACCAGGCTATTAAGTAGCATCAAGGTTTCATCAGGGAATTTCTCTTTAGCATCATCACTTTACTCGCATTCCCCTCCTTCCAGATGTGATAAATGGTCTGTAACTACATTTTCGCTCCCTTTTTATCTCATACTTCGATATCAAATTCCTATAAGAGGAGTATCTATTAAATAAGCCTCAGTTTTGTGTCCTTCTTATTAAAAAGATATTTTAAAGCAACATGATTAGTGAATACGTTCACTTTTTACCTTAGAAGATATGATCGAAACTTATCACATACATACACCACGATGAGTAATTCCATTTTTGTGGTAGTGTAGTTAAGTTGGCATCCCGTTAAGGTATTTCTTACGTAGTATATGGCATGCAACCTTTTGTCTTTTCTTTGAACCAATATGTAATTGATAGCTTGATCACTTGCATCACACATGACCTCAAATGGGAGTGTCTAATCAGGTGGAGTCAAGTTGGGGCTGATGTTAATACCTCCTTTAATTGATTAAACGCAGATAAACAATGATCATAAAAAAGGAAGGGCACATCCTTGACTAACAGTCAAGGGTCTTGCAATCTGCGAGAAATCTTGAATGAATTAACGGTAAAACCGAGCATGACCTAGGAATCCTCGCACTCCCTTAATGTTATTGGAGGTGGGAGTTTCTCTATAACCTCTGTTTTCACTTTATCCACTTCGAATCCATGGTGAGAAATTTTGTGATGTTGCACTATCCTCTCCTGCACCATAAAGTGACACTTTTCCCAATTCAACACTAAGTGTGATTCTTCACATCTTTGGAGTACCCTTTCTAAATTGGTTAGGAACATTTCAAAAGAATCTCCAAAACTGAAAAATCATCCATGAAAACTTCCATCATGCCCTCGATCATATTCGCGAAGAAAGACATCGTACACCTTTGAAATGTCATTGGGGCATTGCATAATTCAAAAAGCATCTGTTTATATGCAAAGGTACTTTAAGGACATGTGAACGTGGTCTTTTCTTGGTCATCGAGGTAGAAGAATATTTCATTATACCACGAATAACCATCCAAGAAGCAATATAATGAATGATCAGCCACTCTTTCTATCCCTTGAACGTTGGATATCTTCCATCCCATGGCCTTGATTTGCTTCCTAACAACCTCTGCCACCTTAATCTCCAGGTTCCCATCCAATTGATTAGAAATGATGATGGGTAATGTTTGACCTTCACCTAAAAAGGTATATCTGAGATGTGTAGGTAGAGGTTTAAGCGAGTGGGTGGTTTTTCTATTGAGGGTGGTATGGGTGCTTCGATTCGGACTAATATGTCTTGGTGAGTTGGAACACTCGACTCCTCCGTCTCATCCTTTTCTTTAGACTCAGCCTTGTTCATCTTCTCAGCATCATTGTCTATCTCCACTTCAGTCGACCTTACTTCTACAATGCAATTTTCTACTTGTTCTTGCATACTTGCATTTATAATTTCAATTTTCATAAATATGCTACTTTCCTTCGGATTCTTTATGGCCTTATTCATATTAAATTCCACTTGATCTTCACCAATCCAAAGTGTCAATTTTCCTTACGTCAATTAATTCTTTTCCTGTTTCCATGAAAGGTCGCCCCAGAATTAGCGAACAATTCTTATCCTCTTCAAAGTCAAGAACTAAAAAGTCCACATGGGTAATGAACTTATCCAATTGCATTAGAACATCTTCCACTACTCCAAATGGTCTTTTAATAAATTGATCAGCCAACTAAATTAACATTGATGTTGTCTTGACCTCACCGAACCTTTGTCTTGACCTCACCGAACCTTAGTTTCCTGAATATTGATAAAGGCATCAGGTTGATACTTGCTCCTAAATCGCAGAGGCACTTTGTGAATTCAAGGTCACCAACCACATAGGGTATTATGAAACTCCCTGGATCTTTCAGCTTGGATGGCATCTGACTGGTGACTATGAAACTACAAGTGCCAGTTAAAGCTATTGTTTGGTTCTCTTCCCACGTACGCTTCTTTGATAATATGTCATTTAAAAACTTAACATATTTGGGCATGTGTTCCAAAGCCTCGACAAATGAAAGATTTATCTGCAGCGCCTTTAATTTCTCCATGAATTTTGCAAATTGTGCATCTAATTTAATCTTTTGTAGTCATTGAACATATAGAACTTTCGGTAGATGTGGCGGAGGAGCAACATAGGAAGGGTATTGATTTTAAAATATTGATTAGGGGGAGTGATTAACTTCAGTGCTATCATGGTAATCTTGATAAAATATTGATTTATGCTTAAAACAGATTAACTTGTAAGTTTTTGAGGATGCATGAATTTAATGATAGCTAACTATTCATATTGCCTTGGAATAACAAACTTTATGTGTTTGATTATACTATTATTTGTCTAATATTACAAAATATTTTGTCATCAACAAAAAAGAGGATATTGTTAGACCGAGGGACATTAAAATCTAAGTTTTGATGATAGCTAACTCTTGAGCATATAAACCAATCAGTGGTTACTTAAGTAACCATTGTGCTGCCCATCTTTCATTTTTCTGCTTTGAGTCACCATCTTCCCTCTTCAGATCTAGAGTTCAACATCACCTTTCTGTTCAAATCCGATGATGCCACTTTGATGAGTCCACTTGCTTCCACAGATGCTACACACTACTGAGTGGCGAAGGTTATAACAATACACCTTGTTATCTCTGGAAATATTGAAGGAAGAAAATAGAAGAAATAAAAGAAGAAATGAAAAAAGTAACGAGGAAGAAGAAGAATAGAAGAGTTAAGATATAGAGAGAAAAATGGAAGAGAAAAAGGAAGTATTTTATATTTTTCCAAAACTTGTCTTGTTTTACATTTTTGTATGGTATTAATACTTCTTTCCCGTTTCTGTTATAGCTTAACAACCTGAAATTCTTGGAATCTAAAAACAACCAACTCTAGAATAGCCTAGAAGTAAAAACAAAAAACAAAAATCGAAGAAACAACTTATACATCTTCTGTAACAAACTTCTTCTATTTTCTTGGGCTTGTGTGTTGGACTAGATTTTTCTATTTTTTTATTGGGTGCAGTGTTGATGAAGGTTGTGTTGCGTTGTGTTGTCCTTTGGTTTAACTGTGCTGACCCTAGACTTTGATTAAGTCATGACATAATGAATTTATTTTTTATGAAAGCAATAATGATCATGCACAAATCAAGACATTAGAGAAAAGTTGAAGTCTACCTTATTCAAGTGAAGAACAAAGTCAATACAAAGGAAGAACAAGGCACATCAAAGTTAAAAATGAATATATAATGTTTGTTATACTTCCTACATAGTCACTTTATTATTTTAAAAGCTCATTATTCATAAATACATTATCATTTTAACTTAGGGCATGAATCTTTTCAATCATTAAGAGGAACCAAAGATTTGATTTCAAAGAAAACCTATATGATCCTTAAAACATACTTTGGGTAATATTTGGCGAAGTGTTTAATTTAATTTTTATTAATAAAATTGTCTTTAACCATTTTAAGATATTGAAATCACGATTTTTGGTATGATATAGGTTAATGATTGACCAATTAGATTAAAGTTGTCAAAACTTATATATCAAGAGCTTGTAACAAAATTGGCTAGTATATTAGTCAATTGATGTATCATAATGGTCAACCAATATTCCAATGGCTAGTACTTTGGTTGGATATTATGACCAATGTGTAATAATGGTTGACTAATTCACGTAAACTGATTGTTAGCAACAACTAGTTTTTGTTTCTAGCAAGAAGTTTGACCGTTTAAACCCTATAAATACTTAATTTCTTATGGATTTAGAAATAAATAAAATCTAATTGTCTTATATTTCTAAGAGTTTTTCAAAGTGTTTTAAGCATTCATTAATGCATTTTAAAGTTAGTGAGCCTTTAAAGTTATCAAAGTAAGTAAGCAAGGTCTAGTGATCTGTAAATTCTTGTATGAATAAGGTTACTCTTCACCATAGAGAAAGATTATAAGAAGAGTTATTCATTACTTGTGAAAAATAAGATTGCTGTAAGAATGTTTCCTTTTCCTTGTTGAAAGAAGAGACTTAACAGAAATTCCAAGAAGTAACTTGGAGAGTGGATGTAGGTAAGGCTTGTTTGATGAACCACTAAAAGTTAATTTGTCTTTCTTCTTCCTTATACCCTTCAAATTATTATTTGATTGTGTTATTGATTTACATTAAGCTATTTTTCATCATATATTTATTCTTGTTCAATTCATTTATTAGATAAGAAATATTTTTTAAAATTTACCAACATTTAGTTCACCCTCCTTAAGTTCCATTCTTAACCAACAATACTAGAAATATCAGTAGGAGCTATCTAAAACATTTTGTATAACGTTAGGGAAGATTTGTACCTTTTGTCTACTTTATACCAATTAAGCTTAGATTTTTTTACTGAATTGTTTTCCCTTTCTCATTTTAGATCAATTGAGCTTATGATCAATTAATATTAAAGTAATTTGTAAGACAAGTTCATTAATCATCTTAATTATAGTAGGAGACCTACAAATTAAAAGAAGAATTTGAAATATCTAAAACACCTCTCACCTAAATGCTACTTTCACTTATAAAATACAAATTTCAAATATTTAAATGCAACTTATTATGTTTATAAATGAAAAGTGGAAGTTATATCAATTAATTAAAAAGTTTAATTGTTTAAAGAGTTTTAGAAAAATTAAGTGAGGAATCCTTTTAGACATTTTACTTCTCACAATTAAAATGATAGTGACACTTTTTATGAATTAATTTACTGTCAATATGCTTTAAACTTAATTATTCCTTCCTTTTCTCATTTACTTTCACCAGTACTTAAGATCCACAAGCCTTCTTTTTTTCTTTTTGTGTTAAAACTTTAGTAGGGGTAAAAGCAATTTATTTGAAATTTTAGGTTTATATTGTTACAAGTTAGTTATGTACATTAATATTGGCGTGAAATGATATATGGTCCAATAAATAATAAAAATGTTAAGTATTGTGAGTATACGTCCACTTATGAGGTGATCAAATCTTCTGTACCCACAATCCTGTACCAACCCTGTTCAACACAATTCCATCCACACAAATATGTGGGACTCAGAAAAATGGGTGGATAGGATTGTGTGGAACAGAATTGGCACCGGATTAAGGGTATCCTCTTGTGCCACTTATGAGGCTCATTTTGATATAAGAACTTGACACCTCAGTAGACATAAAAGTAAAGAAAATCAATAGAACCTTCATTTATAACAGTCATGTTCTTCCATTAATTAACATATCAAAAGGTATCAGAGTATGATGTTGGCACTTTTTACTATCTCATTTATAAGAATAAATTGATTCTCATTCAATAGTGTAGCTAATAGGAGAATGGCAGAGGGTACAAGGAGTGAGGAGATCAAAAAATAGAGGATAACTGTTATAACTAAATTCATGATTTGCAGAAGGAGATGTAAGACATGCAAATACAATTACTCACTAATGCCCCTTCCACATTTAAAAACTCATTAATGATATCTTTAGGTCATTTTCAAGAAAGCTTAGCTTAAGCTTTTTTTTTTAATGACAATTTAGATTGTAGCCCTACCTTTGACAATGAACGCTTCTCTACGGTCCTTTCTTAAATACAAACTGATTTGTTGCCTAAAATTGGTAGGAATCTTACTATAAGGGAGAATTATGGACTGAGGTCTAACCTTATCTCTATGCTTTATAAAGAACCTTGTCATGGTTATTCGAGGACATTGGCAACTTATTAAAAATTACAAACTCTGTTCTATTGAAAGGAACAGAAAAATGTCAGAAATTTTATAAGATGTCATATATGTCAACGCTACAAAAACATCCCTAGTTAGGTTGTTACTACCGTTGCTTGTTCCTAATCAATGTCGGACATAATTAGTTGTGAATGATAGGTTTAACAAATATGACCATTTCCTAGGCCCTAAACACCCTTACACATTCCTTATCCATGTTTTCAAACTTCATGGGATGCAAGTAACTATTACAAATGATTCTTTATTGTTAACACTAAGAAGAAGAAACAATAACTAAATTAGTTCCAAGTATTATTAAAAGGCGCAACAAAACATATACACAAGTTCTTATTAAGTGGTCTAATATTTCGTATAACACTCAGAGAGTTCCCATTTAATTTATACGAGTCCAAGGTTACAAGGAGAGGGAAGTCAATGCAGTAAAACCATGTAATAACACTTCCTATTGATTGATTAAGTATTCAATCTGGTTATGTTCTTACGTGTGACAACTACGATAACATCAAATGTAATTGCTCAAGTTACAACAAAGGCACTGGATGACCCAGCGAAATGGCGGACTGCACCAAAGATGCTCCTTGCAGCACCAAAATGTCTTATCCTATACACACCTGGAGTGGCCGACTGAGGAATCCTCCATTCAATGGTTGCCCGACTCCTTGTGCTCAGTCTTGACGGTCTTGACCACTTGAATCGAAGGCAGAAATCATCGTCGTCATAAGCTGGCACCCATGAATCCTTGCCCTGAAACTTCTCCACCAGTGCAAACGTACCTTCCGTCATGACATCATTCCTGGGGCAAGCAGACCAGAAAACAACAGTGACAGTGTCCCCTCTCTTGAAGGTGGAGTTCTGAGGAACATCTGCACTGCAGTCACCAAAATTGACACCGAAGGGGGTTGCATCCATCACAACTGGTGTAAGGAAGCTTATTTGTTTACTGAGAAGATTAGGAGGTTGTGGACCAGGCTGTCCGGGTTGGCCTGTGATAAGAGCATTTGCAAGCTTCTTGAACTCCTGAATATATGCACTATGCGTGTGCGGACCATATAAAGTAGAGCCACCCTGAAAGTGATTGTTTTTCAGTCAAAACAAGGATGCGTTATCAACTTACCACTACTATGGTGCACGAAAGTTTAAAAAAAGGCATTAGTAGCAACATACTGCGAATTGTTCCTTGTATAACCCACAAAATTAAGGTGTGGAACAATATGCAGAGAAAATCTTGCAGTCGAATAGAACCGTATTTTTGCTACTGACCATTGAACAAGTTAGTTACCTCGTATCTTTGAATTTGGTACTCTTCAAAAGTGGTCACATATTGTGAATAACTATTACTCAATCCTGCTATGACAACATGGACATTGCTATTAAATTCTTGATTCCCAGCACTTGTGAGCACAGTCTTCACAGCATCTCGAAGACGCCTCCCAGCCATTGTTGAAAATTCTATTCAGAATGATTATTAGAAACTTCCCGAGAATATATAAGACGTAACAATTAAGAAAATCTTTCTGGAAAGCAACTGCCACAAGTTCTTAGAAGTCAACAGATACAGA
The DNA here is from genome assembly GCA_027568915.1 of Erythroxylum roraimae. Classification (NCBI taxonomy): domain Eukaryota; kingdom Viridiplantae; phylum Streptophyta; class Magnoliopsida; order Malpighiales; family Erythroxylaceae; genus Erythroxylum; species Erythroxylum roraimae. The sequence continues at coordinate 25,548,304 of JAOSBL010000008.1, forward strand.
ACAAAAGCAGGCAACGAAAGCTTATGCTACAACCAAGCTTCATGTGACTGAGAATGAAATGAACCCAGTTAAGTAGCAGAAATCATATCCAAAGGTAACGAAAAACTGTACCTGAAGGGACACTAAGAATGACTAGCTGTCCCACTCGAAGGATCTGGATGGGAAGTATTGAAGGCTGTAAATCAATAAATGTAGTTATTAGTCAAGTTAAGAAGTGCATGAAAAAAGAGAAATTGTAGAGAACTTCAATAATCATTTCAAGGAAGAAACAACAGAGCCTCTAATTGAAAACAGTACATCTAAGTTACTCCAGCTATTACCTACCTTTTCTGTTTCACAACAACTGAAAGAGAATATAGCATATGTATTGTAAACAAATAAATATAATAATTACTCACACATGAAAAGTGTATAAAAAGCAAACGAAATTATAGAGAACTTAAATCATCATTTCCAGCAAGATAATAAAGATTAACTAGTTAAACACTGCACATCAAAGTTATTCCAGCTATTACCTACAATCTTTGCTTTGTAGTCGTTAAAAGAGAATATAGAACATTTTTAAGAACCACACCATGTTGGAAACAAATATTCAACTTACTGCCCAGTCATATGGTTCCTTCATTTCACCAGTATCAAGCAGGATGGGCTTTGGACTCTGGCACTGAACTTGTTCCTCAGATGGTGCTTTCAGCATATTGCGAACCAACTTCCAAAATGCATTTCCCTGTAGTTGCACCAAAGGTGGATTAGTATTCTGAGAGATAGGACAGTGAGACAGATAAGTATCATAATCACCTAATACCTTGTCATCTCCTTGTTTGAAATCAAAAGCCCCAGGTCCATCTGTTGTCCCTGCAGCAAATGCAAACCCCATTGCAGCAGGACATGTTTTAACCACTTCTGACCCTCCACCTTGTTTTGTAAGTGTCACTTCAATCTTAGACATGTCTACAAAAGTGTGACGCGAGTCAACTTTTCCACTTATTTGCTCAGTTGCTTCATTGAAAAGATCCAAAGCTTTTCTGAATTGTCTCTCTCCAATTATACGTGTGCTTTCAAACTCGTCAGGATAACTGTCAGATTAAGAATCAGGAAGAATTTAGCAATACAACTTGCCAATATTTCACTGTTGAAATCAATGTAATGCACAGGATCAAGATACCCTGGTCCTCGGCCATAGCATAGTTCATTCTTTCCACCACAGGTACTATGATTGAAGTCACAAGGTAGGCCAGTGTCTATGCAGAAGGTTCCAAGAATATTGGGGCTAACATCACCACAGTTGGATTGACAAAATGCAGATACGAATCCAGGTTTGTCAGCCTGCCTAAGAGCACTTCTGACACGTCTTGCAACACTTAGAATTTTGGTTACTGGTCTACCAGGAGGAGACTGGAATGATGAAGCTAGCTCCAGTAGCTCATGGTCTACGAAAGATGAAAACAAGTTACTCAGTGTCCCACTATTGACTGATCATAATAATAGAATTCTTGGAACCAACAATTTTGAACCTTCATCTCCCTCACTTGGATAACTTGGTTACAAAAAGCATGTTCTTTCAACATACAACACATTAGACCCAAATGTGTAAATTTCTATATACCTTTGAAAATTAATACTTGACAGAAGTAATGATCACCTTCTTCATTACAAAAAGACATCCATTTCACTTGTTACAGAAATTTATAAACCCGAGCAGAATAGTTAAAATTTCAGAAAAGAACAAAAATACTATTTTTTCCATTCAGAACAGGAAAAGAGAACTAGAAAAAGGCCAATCAAATAACAGTGACTATCAGCATAGTGCAGTTAAAATTACTAGCTAATGTATGCACCTGCTGACGTTTGTCGAAAATGAGAACTTCTATTAAAGGTAGGCTGAAATAAGATGAGGTAAGTTTACATAGACAAACTTTTCATGAGCCTTTGTCCAATTGCCTCACTTAGATAAAAATGGAAGTGTATAACTTACGATTAACACGTAGGTCTGGTATTATGGATGAGACTCTTCGAGGGATACCATGAGCTGCAACTTGGTCAGGATATGAGTTCCTAACAGGATGATCACCACTCTTGTCAAACCAATCTTCCATAAATCGTGCAGCAGCACCCTTGTTATCTCCACTTATCAAAGAGTTTGTGCGGCTCATAGAAGTTCCATGAGTTGCAAACCAGTTGAAACTGCCAACTGGGCCCCACTCATCATCTACAAACTTCAAAAGAGACATCTCTTTGTCGACATCATATTTGTATTTGCTTCTCTCTTCTGCAGGATTATTAAGATATGCACTAGGACTGCGGTTTGCACTAGCATCTAAAAGCTCTCCTGCAAGAACAAGGCCAAGCATTAGAAGAATACATATATCTTGATAAAATCAATCACTGCCTAATTCAAATAGAAGGAGGAAGGCGGGGGGCGAGAGAAAGTATGCTCTGGGGTACAGTGAATCAGCTATTGTTATACCCTTCAGCAGTCTGTATTTGAAATATGAATATCAAAGAACTGGCTAAAAAGAATAGAGAGAGGAAGATTCTTGATAGGATCATGAACTCAATACTATCACATGCAAATTGGATATGTTTGTACAGTTAAGAAAATTGACAAAATCCACAAAATTTATAGGTGCCAAGCATTCATTAAAAACTAACTTCATTATGGTAAAGAAAAAACAAATAATAACTGTTTTGTTCCTTTAGAGTGATCACTTCCTTCATCTGCGAAAATAGTAGATTTTTCTATAATTCTGTAAATGATGGGAGAAGAGATCATGCAGCAGAAAAGGAAATTTGGCAGTTATATCAAACCATCTTTACCTTTATTCACAAATATTTTTCCAGGGCGGAGATTTTCATGAGCTTGTATTATACTATTCTCAATGCCATCCACAAGAACATCAAAAGATTGGCGCACAAATCCAAGAGATGTGACAATGTACACAATGTATTGAAGATAACCCCCAGGACCAGCATGAGTGTGAATACCGCTGATAGCTACATTTTTTTCGGTATAGAGGTCACCGTACCTGCCATTTAAAAACTTAAATGTTACTTCATTAGCACACCTCAGACTTGAATGGAAAAAGTTCTGAAGATTAACTATTGATTATACTTTCCTTTCATGTGTTATTAGTAAGTAATATGATCTTCCAGACAAAATGACTACAGAGCCAACATATCATGTCATTTGATAAGAGATGTGAAATTTGCTTCATCTCATGTTACGACTAGTAAGCAACAAAGTCTACCTGAAACTAAAACAATTAGCTGGAGAAAGAAGGTTCGAAGGAGAAATACCTTGCCTTTAACCTCTCAAGTACTTTGATCGTCACAATCTGAGAGGCCATGCAAGCATCAAGATTCACAAATACAACTCGATTTCCTTCTGGGTCTGCCACAATGAAGGTACGAGCTCGCAAGCGGAAGTGAATCCCGGAAGCAATTTGATCCATGTTAGCATAACCCATCATATTAACATCAGCAGCAGGTCCTGTTATGTCATAGCTTCCAAGGCCAATTAAGTATTTGGAATCTGCGAGTACCCCTCCACCTTGTATCAGCAGGGCCAGAGAAACCCACAAATAAATAGTTGCACCCAGTCCCGAAAGACAAGGATTAAACACTGAATGTAACTCCATCTTGTTTAATATATCTTAATTCTCTCTTCTCATTTGCCTGCATTGAATGCACTTACAACGTTCAAAATCATCAAAAGTAACATCCTATACAGGGTGAGGTCTGGGTACAATCCATATAGAACTCAGATTAGGAAGTCAAGTAATAGGCTTTAGTTCAAGAAATGGTTGCCACCACTATGTCTACAGAAAACCAAATATAGGTCAGCGAAAAGAAAAACAAGCTCTGATTGGTGTAGCTGAGTTTTATCCTAATATCTAGCGCTAAGATCACTCGGAAGCATGCTCAACAAGGGGATAGGGTTATGCGCATTCAATAAAAACGCCCCATGAACCTCTTACAAAAATCAAAGTGACAATCTTTGTGCAAATAAATGAAAACAAAAATGACTTCCAAAACAAAAGTGAAAAGAAAAATAGCACATAGAAATTTCACACCTATAGCATGCATGAAAAGAAAAGTGCAAGAGAACAGACCCAAAATCAAACGCTACAATAGCAACGCCCCAAGACCCTCAAACAATAAGGATAAAGAATTAACCCTTGACTACCTAAAGCTTTCAACATAGATAAAGCTTAAGATAAAACTCTATCAATCAAAAGTTTTACCGCTGACTATAGTGACAGTATAAACCCAGCATCATATCCTACTTTCGAGACAGACTAAATTATCAACAGATAACTACACCAAATTGCCAGCAGCAGTAAGGATCAAAAATCAATCAATAACAGGGACGGAAAACAGCCCCAAATTTGAGGATCTTCAAACAGCAGCAGAACTTCAACATCTAAAATACAAAAGGGGGAAGTTTCAGGAAAGAAAAAGAAAAAGTTCGTACCTTTCACACCAAATTGGATAACTTGAGGGTGGGAGGTTTCCTCACAAAACCCTATGCTTTCTCTTTAAGCATTTATACACACATGGGTACACATATTTATGGAAGATGATGGCCACCTACAATTCTTACAGGGGTCAAAGGGGAATAAGAAAGAAGCTTTATTGCTGTTTTGGTTTTGGATTACGGGAAAGCGAAGACAATGTTATTCTGTCTCGTAGTCCATTTGGCGATCTTAAAGTCTTCTTCAATTTTATGATATAATCCAGTCGGGTGCACGCATATCTTGTACTATCGAATGTTGACTCCTGTAATGGCAGCTTGATATGTTACTGACTAGTTACACGCACCTGTTTTGAAATTGTGAACCAATTGGTGGAGTGCTGATCCCCTGTCCAAATTACTCTGTACCAATCCTGTCCAAGTGGATCTTAGCCATCCACTTGTGTGGGACCCACATAAGTGGATGGCTAAGATCCACTTGGACAGGGTTGGTACAGAGTAATTTGGACAGAGGATTTGGGGTG
>JAOSBL010000008.1:25619806-25631424 GCA_027568915.1 Erythroxylum roraimae
TTTGTAAAAATTGGAGTTCTGGGTCAAAAGTTATGATGTTTACAAGTTTTGGTACTGTTTATGAGGAGCTTGTCGATTGGTCATCTTTGAGTGAACTTTTGACTCCCTTTAGAGGCTGAACTTGTTTTGATTCCTTCATGAAAATGGTAGATCGGTCTTTTATCTTTCCAACGGTACTAAGTTTGTAAAATTTGGAGTTCGGAGTCAAAAGATATGAAGGTTAGAAGTTAGGAAGTCAGAATACTCACGCAGCTGAGCGCCCCGGGCGGCCGAGCGCCCAAGCGGGCGAGCGCCTAGTGCAGGTGGGCATGCGACCGCCCGGGGGGGGGCGCGCGGCCGAGCGCCTCGCACGGGCGCACCGCTTGGCCGATTTACCGATCGGCCAACTTACGAATTTTTCGCCTGGCTGAGCGATCGGTTAACCCGACCTCCTTTCACTCTTTTACCCATAACTTTTCTAACTGACCTCCGATCGACCTGATTTTTAAAACGTTGGATTACTAGGACATCCCTCTACCTCTCCATAAAAATTTGTGGATTTTGAGATTAAATTGAGAAAGACTGATCAGATCAAAGTGGGAGGATGGGTTGAAAAAGTCTGAATATGCTTCAGTATTTTGGTGATATCTCGATATGTAGAGATCCGAATGAGGTGATTCTTGTTCCAAATTAAAACTAGAGACATAGGGCTATAACTTATCTGAAGGAATCAAATTCCAATTTGGGCCCTAAGACTTTCAATTTCTGAAGTGAAGTCGGGTATAGTACTCAGTCTTGGTTTATTTTTAGCCCGACAGTGTTTTGGCCATAACTTCTTTATTTCTGAGCCAAATTGAGAGTTTTTGGTGGCGTTAGAATCGTAAGATAATGATGAACAAATGTTGTGAAGAAGTCTTATTGAAATGCCTTTATGAGCTATCCCAAAATCTGTTCGGAAGTAAGCGAGATGAATCCGTTTTTGAGGTTTGACCTGGTGAGGGTTCACCAACCTTGTGGGATGCGCGCCAGATGTCACATAGGACGTCGGCATGTGACTCGGAAGGGCGGGGGGTCCAACATTCACCGTGAATATAGGATGAAGATGTGTATTTATTCATTTTTCAGTTTTGATTTTTTTTCTAATCTATTTGTAAATGATATTGAGTTGAAATGGGGTTGATAATGAAGAGTAAATGAAGTAGAAAGGGCAATCTCTGTACAAGTTATGTTAAGTTTAAAATCTGGAAAGTTTGAAGATGACTGACTAGAAAATGTTCATTTAGTATGTTTCAGTCTTTTAACCGTAACTTTTTCTATAGTTATCCAAATGGATTGATTTTTGATTTGGAGTAAAATAGAGAAATATGGCTACAAATTACATGAAGAAGTTGAATTTTGATACAGTCTCTAAGACTATCAATTTCTAGATGGAAATTGAGAATAGTGTAAGAACAATAGACTCGAAATTTAGTTTTGAAACAATCTAAAAATGATTCAATGAGTTATGAATTGTGATTTTAAGGGTTTTATTGAGGTATAAACCTAATTATAAATTATACTTAGGTGAGTTTTGAGAAAGGATTGATTATTTAATGAGGATAATGGAAAAATACTCGGGATTGTCATAAACATGCATCATAAATAGTCCATACACATATTTGTGCATAAATGAGTTCTCAAAATTGTGCAAAGTTGTAAGTGTGTGCAATGTGTATATTGCATAATTATTATGTGTAGGAAAAACGTCCGCATTTAGCCATTTCCAAAACTTAGAAGCAAATGCTAATCTGGAGCGTACTGTGAGTAGACCGAGATGGTCTTACTTTATTGTTTGTTTTGTTTATGTTATGAATTGAATGATTATGCAATGTGAGTGTGTTGGTTCCAGACAATATATGTCCGAGGAGTTTAATAAATGTGAGAACATTGAAGTGCTCCTTGTATGTGAGTTTGATTGAAATAAGTGTATATAATTTGATTGTTAAATGTCAGACCACGGTCCGATGATAAATGTGTTCTGAATATGCAATTGCATATAAACGAAAATGTGATTCTCAACTTTAATGTTGAATGTTGAACTAAGGTTCGATGATATGCAAATGTGATTGAATGAAAATATGCAAATATGGCTGATGCATTTCATTACATGAATGCATGAAAGATAAAGGTAGTTGTGACTGGAGTAGCCACCGAAAAAGAGCTTAAAGCTCAGATGTGAAAAAGAGCTTAAAGCTCAGGATATGAAAAAGAGCCTAGAGCTTAGAAAGTGATTAAGAGCCAAAGGCTCACTATGTAAAATGAGCCCTGTAACCCTAACGGATACGAGATAGTTATTAATGAGCCCTGTATCCACAATGGATACGGGACAGTTATAGACACTCAGTCATAACAATAACAAATTGAAAGTGAGTCTCGTAAGCATTGCATATGCATGTGTTGTGTATGATTAAAATAGTATGAATGATTTCTGAGTTTGAAATATGCCTGAAGTGAATCTGAAATGAATGTGGTTTTATGAATGGTATGTGTTATGTGACTGAGTGAGCCATCGATGATAGTCACTCATCAAGTTCGCAAAACTCACCCAAAATTTGCAATTATTTTTCAGGCTCAGAAGAGTACCCTATTAAGCAAACGAGAGTATACCTACTACATTCGAGTAAGGGATAAAGGTTGGGATCAGATTGCATCTGCATTTATATTTTCTTATTTTTGTATCGAATGGAGTTTTCCAAAAATTTTGTATCATGTGTATATGATTATTTTTGTTTTGTAATAACTTTCCAAAATGGAAAGGTTTGTAAATGAAATTGATCTTGAATGCAATTATTATAAATGTGATTGAAAAAGTTTATGAATAAAACGGGCCCGATTTGATTATTGATTTTCCGCAAAAGTGTGCACTGTTTTAAAAAGAAAAGAAAAATTTTGTAATGAGATTTTACTAATTGAGTGTGCTAGCATGCCACTCTTGTGAGGCATGGACCTGGATATCACTTGGGATGTCGGATACGTGTCTTGCAAGAGTGGAGTGCTACACTAACTCTCTCTAATTGAATGAAGCCTTTGCTCAAATAAGTTATTTATAGGCTTTTGGAGAGTTGTTGGGCAATAATACAAGATAGTGGGCACAAGGCCACTAAGTTACTACCTTAGTTGGTGGTTGACATCTCTAACCGCTTTAGGCACTACTTTCGTATATGGTCTACATAACTTACCACTATCCCACTTATAAGTAAAAGGAGCATGTGATAAATGAAGACAAAACACCTTATCCATGTTTTTTTCCATGTCCTCTAACTATTTTGATGATTCGTCCCACTAACTTTGTCATTTCACCCATGATCTTAATCTAAAGGTGAAAGTTAGCTAAGTTCCGAGCCAATTTACTTATGGTCTAACTAATGCACACCCATGGTTAAGTCCGTTGCTCTATAGCCCATCGTTTAAACATAATTTCATCCCTAGTCCTACTAAAGACACTTTAGGCAAGTTCAACTTACCTTAGGCAAGCCAATCAACGCCTCATGGTTCATTAAAGCTAGCCGAAGCTCGAACCATATTTGATCTTACTTGTTAAGTTACGTTGGTTCCTTTGGCATGCCTAATCCATGCTAGAGGTTGGTCGTGATTTACCAATGGCTAGCAAAGAGGTTCTAAAATGTTAAGGGGCTAACACAAAGGAAGAGGATAGATGGTAGAAATTTTTGTTTGCCACAATTTAAAATTATTTTGGTTGTCTTATAGCAAACAACTCAGTTATGTGTGCTTCCTTTCAAACGACTAAATTATCTTATCCAGTGCTGATACGTCATTATAATTCTTAACTAGTTAATAATTATTTCTGTGATAACAATGCCTGAGATAGGTGTGCTAGCATTAAATAAAATAGGCTATATCTAACAAACTTGGAGCATTTCAAGGAAATATCTAAATATTTTAGCCAACAAAAACTATTATTATTTGTGCTTGGTAAATAAGATTTACCATTAACCCTCTTTGTAATGTGGTGTTAACTGTTTTCAGTCTTGTTTGATTAGTTTCATATTTCATTTGATGAAATGGAACTACATTATTTATGTTATTTGTTTTTAAGATGTCCTTCTGGTTTCTGTTCGAAATATATTAAATGTTGAAGATTTTAATTTGGACGTTGTGGCATTTAACGGCAGCAAGATAAGTTTTTACGAGTCCTGTCAGAAATGAAGACCGAAACTATTATATTAACGTCCAGGCTCCAAGTGAAAGGAAAGCATCGAACTGTAAAATAGTGCTTGGTGGACTCTTACAGGCTCAAAAGCTGCATTTAAGGCTTCGGGGAATCCTTAAAGTCAAACACGTACTTGGCATTTAAGGAAAAGTTTGGTTTCCTGAGAGGAGTCAAAGCTCTAACGTACGCCTTTTCTCATATATTATAGTATCATACTCATTAGTATATCAATCACTAAATGCTTAGTATTAATTTCATAAAATCAATATTTTCAATAACTGATAAAAACCTCTTAATTACCAAGTATAAATGGACTCAGATCATCTGTCTTCTACATTTATCAAATTATACCAATTCATCACCCATCTTTGTTTCTGTCACTTCTTAACAATGGAAGATCATGAAGATTATAACACAGGACTAAAGCTTGGACTAGGTATCGGTGGTTACTATGGTCCAAGGCTGGAAAGACAGAAGGAGAAATCTGTAGTTTGCTTAGACCTCTCCTTTACACTCTACCCAAATCCCAAAGCAGTCAACTTTCTGGATGGCAAGGTTCATGAAGGGTCGAGCTGCAAGGGAGGTACCGAAGAAGACTATAAGCTTGGAAATGTCATGAATAATGATTCAACCAAGGATTTTGGAAGAAAAAAGCTGCGGCTCACTAGAGAACAGTCAATCTTACTCGAGGAAAGCTTCAAACTGCATAGCGCTCTTAAGCCGGTAACGTCTTCTACACAGAACATATGCATGCACTATGTTCTATCAAGTTCTGATGATGGGTATTGTTCTTTGGGAATTTTTTTTTTCATTTTCTCTGATTCCCATCTTGGATTCGTATCCGTCTCTGTATTTCGGTAAGTGATCTTTGTTTAAAGTATCATGTGATCGTGATCTCGTCAAAATTGGATTTCACAATATCATATACATTCGAGTTTTTGCATCGGACATTTACTTTAAACCGTCCATTTGGTATAGTTTGTGTCTGAGCGAATGAATGGGTTTTACGTGCAGAACCAGAAGAAGGAACTTGCTGAGAGATTGCAGCTGAAAACAAGACAAGTTGAAGTCTGGTTTCAGAATCGGAGGGCAAGGTCATCCATCTTCGCTTTCATATTGGTCATATTAACTTTAATCACTTATTTGGCTCTTATTCCAGTCATCCACTCCGGTCTTTAATGGTACTTGATTTACTCAGTCCCACTAGGCAATCTCAAACTTTGGAGAATCAATTGGATTTGATAAAATATATTATCATACGTACGTGCAGAATGGTTTAAATACTAATAAAGTAGGACTTAATTTTTTTTAATGAATTGAAATTACTTTTATTGTATTGAGTACCACCCAGAGATCCCTTGATCCATATATTTACGAAGATATAAATCATAGTAATTTAAGCACGTTTTCTCAAATTTAATCCATTAAGGCCATAACCTTTATTAAATCCTGTGACAGGACCAAGTTGAAGCGAACCGACAAGGAGCTTGAGTTCTTGAAGAAGTGCTGTGAAAGTTTAAGCGAAGAGAACAGAAGATTGAAAAAAGAACTGGAAGAATTAAGGGCTCTAAGAAGCGGACGGCAGTCGTTGTACTTTCCACTTCCAAAGGCTACAAGTCTTACAATGTGCAAGTCGTGTGAGAGAAAGGGTACCAGCCAATAATATTAATATGCAGCCACCGCAACAGTAGCAAAAGTGTCGCCAGATTGGACCACAATTTCATGAACGGTTTTAGTCTAGCCAATACGTTCAGATTTAGCTTTTGGATTTTTATGAAATGTTCGGTCAAAAGCAATGGACAGGCTTGAATAGTAAATAAAATGACGTATCCAAGTATTCCAGAGTTGAAAACAGGAAAACGAGAAATAGGAATACAATTTGTTGAATTTTATGGGATGGTGATGGATTCCAATTATCACTTACATTTGACCAAACTGCATTCTCAATCCCAACTGCTGTCTCTTTCAGTCCATGGATATCCAAAAAACAAATGAAATATAACCTTTTAAAAGAGAGGTTAAAAAGCTTGTCAATTCATATCCAGTAACTTTAAGTATAAATGTTTTTCTATCAACTGTGACAAAACTAAGATGAACTGGAAAGCAACTGATTCCAAGATGATACAAATCAAATGAAACTACGGTCAAAGGATTCATTTGCAAAATCTGGAAACTCGAGTGTTCGTGGTGTATTAATAAAATAACAATGAATATGAGAAAAACCGAATGTTTTTAATACTTCGTGATGAACCGTATGAATTAGATGCTTAATAAAAGCAATTGATGAGAGAAATTATTTCAAGAAACTCCTCCACTAAATACAAATCAAATTAATAAGTAAAGTATGACAATTTGTAACCCAATAAAAAACCACAGAAAAAAAAGGGATGATAACCTTAACCCAACAGAAATTTAATGAATAGTGAATATAATTAGGTCCGGGATGCCCATTTCAACAAATCGGCTATACACATCTACATATACTGTCTTTGCATTATTTGTGACATAACCATAATCACTCAAAATCAATATATCATTTCTTAAGAATCTAAAATTCCTTGGTTGTTGTTATTATTATTGTTAGAAGACAAAACAAAAACACAATCGAAACACAATTCTCTAAGAGGTCAACTTAATAGCAACACTAACACACTCTAATCAAGTTTAATTAGACAATATCAATATGAGAATAAAAAACTCAATAAAAAACAAACACAGAGATCTACTTGAAAAACCCTTCGGAGTAGAGGAAAAAATTACGAGTCACAAGCAAATTAACTAATCACAAATAAGGATTTAAAAGATTTGATCTCTCAACCCACAACAACATATTATCTCATAAAGATTAAATATTGAAACTATTTAAAAGATTTAATTTGCTTGTGTATGACAGCAACCATACACAAGCAAATTAACTAATCACAAATAAGGATTTAAAAGATTTGATCTCTCAACCCACAACAAGAAATTATCTCATAAAGATTCAATATTGAAACTAAAGATGATGTGCAAACCATCAAACTAATAACCCAATCTCAAAATCAATCAAGCAAGGATGAGAATCAAAAATTACTTACTCTCATTCTATTTTCTTTTCCCGTTTTTAGTGTTTTTGCGCCTCCCAATAAACAAACATATGTCTCCTCCTCTTTTATGTCTTGAATTAGGTTTTATGTAACATACATGATCACATACATGAACATGCAAGTGACCGTGTCACTTCTAGTGTCACATGAGTCACTGGCATACACTATTACAGAGAGCTACATGGTCATCACACATGGATATGTATATCATGCACATAGGTGTGTATACGACAGTGTATATCTTCACCCTTCACATGTTCATTCGCATGATTCCAGAGACTTATACGATTGATTCACATAGTCATGTAAGTTAATGACACAGGTAAGGTCGTTCCTAATATTTTATAGGCCTGAGATAGAGTTAAAAAAATGGCCCCAATAAATCGACAATACACAAATATGTAAATATTAAAAGCATATTTTTATTACTAAAATTTAATATCCATATGTAAGTGACTTAGGTCACAAGCCGACGTACCCAATAAAATACTAAATGATCATAACAACAACTCATAACATCTTGCAAATGTCAACATCAATAAAAATCATTAAAAATAATAGCTGTAACAATAAAATAGCAGTAACAATAACCAGAAAACAATATCATATTTCAAACCAGCAAGAGAATTGCACAAATAAGCACACAAATGATTATAAAAACAATTTCTCAACACATTTCTAGGTACAAAATCATTAATAATAGTATCAAGATCAATATTGTCCAACATATCTTTCACGATACATAAAATAGCTAAACCATTAAACTTTTCTTATGACATTGTTGACCTCAAATATGTTTTCAATAATTTTAATTTTGAAAAACTTCTTTCAACTAATGGTATAATCACAGGTACAATCAATACAATTCAAATATTTAGGTAACAATTTGTAGCTTTAACAAATTCAAAAATTTCAACTAATGTCATTAACTGCTTTGACAAAGTCATTTGCAACAATTTTAATTTAGAAAAAAATTCATCTAAATTCACATTCGAAACATTATCATGAGAAAAAGTTGTAAAATTAGTGCAACATTCTCTTAATTCATTATCATCTAACGACTTCAACTTCTTTGAATCAAACAAGAATCCAAAAATACTTTCAAAAGTTAATTGTTTAAATATATTCTTTAACGAATCAATTTCCATATCCACAATAACTAGAAAGTAACTAACTCTAAATGATTCCTCATATGATTATATTTCTCCATTATTATCATTTTCATCAAATTGTCTTTTCCTAATAATAAAATGTCTAGATGGAAATGTAGGCTCTACGGGCATCTACTATGTAAGACTTTGGCAATATTTATACTAGAGGCAAACTCTTTGCTCTGTATTTCTCAAAGAATACCATAACACCTTCTAATTGCTCTATGGAAGTGTCAATGCACATAGATTTAGACTACAACTTTTTACTTAATATGTTAATACCGAATAAAATATCATACAAAATGGCCATACCAAGTAAAAATTCAAAACTCTTAAGTACACTAACCAAACTTTTCTCTTAACTCTTTGACTTGGCGTCATCAAAAAATCTTGATGAAAACCAAGAGTAAAAACAGTATCCTATATAAAGAGAAAATTTTAATATCCTATATAAAAATTAAAAACAAAGAGTAATTTATTATGATATCTACGGAATGAAAAAAATATTAATTATCAAGATAAATTTTGATTCGAATTATCTTATGATCTATGTTAAAAAGATACTAACAAGAATTGGTTGAAAATTTTTAAATTAGGAAATTTTTTACAAATATAAAAAAAGATATTTGAAGAATAAAACATGAAGATTTAAATAAGATAATAATGAGATGATTAACTTTGTATAAATTGGATTACATTAGTATATCATGTCTTGTAACATCCACGTAATAGTCTTAATCAATATAATTAAATTGTCATAATAATGACAATTTAAAATTTGATACTTAAACTGAACTTTTCACTTATTTTTTTTGTAATATTAGGTTAAGAAGTCATATTATGCTAAAATATAATTTTTCATAATGTCACAATAATATATTATGCTAAAATATAATTTCTCATAATGTCACAATAATTATCTTTTTTTTCATTTTTTTAGTATACACTTTTAGATAAATGTCCATCCATTTTAATTTGATTATTGGTGAAGCCCACTGCTACTTAGTTTTGTTAAAAAGCATTATAGATGAGATCTTATCTTGCTCATTTAAAAGTTCTAAAAACTTTTTAAAAATTCTACTCTCCAAAAATCACAAACCCTACACAACTTTTTTTTAGGTCTAATTATATTAATAAAATATATCATTGTTAATAAAGATGTTAGCATATATCTCTAACAAATTGATCTCAAAATTTTCGTTTTTTAGGTCTAATATGCATGTGTGTATATTATCATCCTTTAACTTGCATAAATGTGCACATACGAAACAAATGCAAATATAAAATATAAAAGAGAAATATAAAAAGAACCTATTCTTTTCTTCATCACCTTAACAAGAATTTAATAGAATCATTAGACTACACAATTGATGGTTGGAATCGAACTCCTCTTTAGCTCTATTCAATAAAGCTTTAAATTTAGAATAAGAAAACATAATTTTTTCTTTTCAGCCAAGAAACCTTTTGATATATATAAACATTTTGAAGAGAATTTATTGACCTTTTTGTTTCTACCCCTTTTAATGAATATATTTATTAACTTTCAAATTTTTTAATAAATAAACTTTTTAAATTAAATTTTTTTAACTCTTTTAATGAGTCAGCCCCTTAAAACTCTAGCCCTAGGTAAGTGCCCTCCTTACCTTTGCCTAACGCCGAAAATGGACATAGACGTGTACCACCTTACATAGTCGTGTCTCTCCCTAAAAGAGCTTCATCAATCTTGCTTTACTTTTTTGTCATTCCCGCAAACCAAGACGGTGTCTATGATTATTGAAAGTCTCAAAATAGCACCAACTAACCTAAAAACTTCTTTTTTAAAGAACCAACTTAGCAACTAAAGAGAACTGCTATTTATTTGTTGAATATCTAGATCGGTCGAAAAAAATCATAACTATCACACATATAGTGGTCATAGTAGGAGTCCTAACTCTCAGACCCATTATTTAGATAACTAGAATTCTAATAGAGTGAATAAAAACAATCTCAACATGGTTACTAATCATAGGTGTCATTTGATATATAATAAACATTTAATATTAATGCCATTCATTTTCATTTTTGGAAAATATACACAGGCTAGAGTATAGTAATTTCTTCGGTGTCTAAATTTCCTTTACGCAAGTGAATTATATTCTCTAATGGTAAAAAAAAAAAAAAGTGGCACACACTTACATGGATTTATATAGAAGCCATAATATTTCCATATCATAAGAGCAACAAAGAAGGATAAGGAGCCAAAGTTTTCATTAACATTATGTTTAATATTTTTAATAGGTTTTAAAAATTTTAGTAAGTTAATTGAAATTAAATTCTAATTTTGACTAAACTTTAATAAGAATTACAAATAATTCTAATGAAATGCCAAAATGCCCAAATAAGATCTAATATCTCATTTAATTTATCTTTAATTCTCTAATTAAATAAGTTATATTTATAGATGAAGATTGACATCAAGCAACACATCATGACTACCAAATATTTAAGAATATCAAAATAGTTTTGACTAACCTCTTTATGCATGATTTTTCTATATAGTTCAATCCTTTTATTAACAATGTTTCGATTAGATATAGAACATGAAATTAATGTCTACTCTATTTCGAGTCCGATCATATTAGTTCTCTATCATTAGTTATTGATTCAATTAATAACAATTGTAAACTATTTAAAAAAAAGTCATTCCGTCTTGGCAAAGGATTTCTCAAATTTATACTAATCGAGAACAATAAAACATATATTCTTTAAAATTACTTTAGGGTGATGAACCGTATCTTGATCACTCAATTACCTCCATATATTTCATGCTATATGTAATGGCTATAGACTGAACTACCCATAATTAGAATAGTTCATAAGTTGTATCAAAACACAAAAATCCCTGTACAAGATAACTTTGGAGATTTCAAGTCAGTGGATCACTTATACAATCATTACAACGAGAATATCCATAGACGTACAAGTAATGTTCAAAATGGACTTCTCATATTGGGTCAGTTTAGTGAACTTTTTCTCTAACAAGGACTTACACATTTATTTAAGTATCTCCATGCTTTAGTCCATGAGATCAAATAATTCCTTCAGAAGGAAAAACAAACACATGTGCCATTTTTTTACATTCTATTAATGTCTAGTATTAATAAAACAATGACTAGGAACAATTTAGAGATAATATATAAATGTAAAGATCGG
>JAOSBL010000008.1:25654039-25671520 GCA_027568915.1 Erythroxylum roraimae
CAGCTCAATAAGTTCCTCTAATAGATTTCTGTTCCAAACAAATCGAGGGTCAGCCTGGAATGCAGCAAATAAAAGTTCATGAGAGAGAAAAGTCACAGGCGTGAGTGAAGTCACAGGCATGAGTGACTCACAGGTGTGAGGGAGAGAAGTCACAGGCGTGAGGGAGTCACGGGTGTGAGGGAGAGATGTCACTCCTGTGTGCATTCAACCAGACCCGTCCCTCATTTTTCCCTCAATCTCTCCCAAATGATTTCAGATGGCTAATATTTTTGGTGGAGAGATAGAACAATGTGTTTTAAGTGCAATGGTTCAAATCCCATGTCATTTGGAGGTCGGAAGAAAAAGATATAGCCAAAAGATTGAAAGGTGTCACATCAGCCTCCAACCTTCAAAGTCGCGATCGTGCACACATCAAACTTTCGAAGTCGCAATCGCGACATCACCTATTAACTTGCGCGATCGCAATGTTCATTGAATAGTAGCAATGAGGTCACGATTGTGCTTAAGCACGATCACGACTTTCCAGTACCACTCCGTCACTTCTAATTTCCATAACTTTCAACTTAAAACTCCAAAAATTTCAAACTTTATATCATTAAAAGGCTAAAAGAAATATCTACAACCTTTATGAAGACAATTTTGTCAAAATCATCCTAGATCAATATAGTTTAATCATTGAAGTTTCAGACCAAAACTAACTTCTCTAACTTATCTTCTTCATTATCAGTGTTTCTTCTTTCATTCTCCTACACTGTCCTTCCATTTACATTCTCCATTTTCATTTTACCATTTTAACTCCCATTCAGCTTAACACATTCACAAACAATTCAAAAATCCATCCTTACACAATATCGTCAAGAACAGAAAAAAAAAAAAAAAAGCCATTCAAGCATTTCACCATTCTCTGCGCTGTCTTCATTGTCATTTTCCTATATTTTCATTTTCTTCATTCTCTTAATTCTCTTCCTCTAACTATCATTTAAACAATCTTTCTCACCTCAAACCATTATGTTACAACTATTCTTCAACTTAAAATTCATTCTCTTGGTCATCTCTAAAAACACTCATATATTCACGTATATACGTCTATACACAGTAAAAAGGAAAATAGAGCATATTTTCACCATCAACTTTCCATATCTCTGTACTCTTGTCATGCATATTTTTATGGTTCTTTCTAACTCAAAATTATTTCTACGCCATCTGATCACAAAATAACCATCAAATACGAAATAACATTATATCCTAATTTTTCGTCTTTTTTGTACAGTGTTCATGGAGATGGCCATTATTTCCATGATCATGTAATGACAAATAAATCATCAAATTTATTTCATATTCCTACCTGCCATAAAGATTACCATGATACTTACTTGATATTTCTCCAAAATCTGCTAAAGTTCAAGAAGCCCTAGTTTTCATACAACTCACGTATACTGCTTTAGCGGTTGGCAAGCTTCAGTTTTCGTGAGGGAAAAGAAGAAGATAACATAGTGGAAGTGGTAGAAGATAAGGGAAAATAAAGTTTAATTTTGGTGGATATTTGATGAAAAACACTGTGTTAGGGAAAAACTTAAGAAAGAAGCTACGAGGAAGATGAAGACAAGAACAATAACTTGTCTTTCAACAATAAGAAGACTTAACTCTGAACTTGGACACTTGTCCACTTCTTAAGACCTTAGCTAATTTTTCCCAAACTAGCTAGTTCTATTTGAACTAATTCCATTAACTCCCATCCTTTCATTAAAATTATCTCCAAAATTTTCAATATCATCTTCTTGCAAATTCTAAGTCATCTCCGAAATTTCAAAGTCATTTTTAGCAATTCTCCAATATCATTTGGTTTCCTATCTTTATTTTTCATACATCAATTTACTTGCCAATTGGCATTTTTCCTAGTCTAGTAATAATCAACAATTTCAGAAATTATTCCTAAAATTCACCAAAAGGAAATAGCCTCTCTATAATGTAGGGGTAAGGTTGCGTACTATCTGACCTTCCCAGACCCTGCTTTATTGCGGGACTTCAAACTGGGTGTGATGATGATGATGATGATGATGATGATGATTCCTAAAATTCACAAAAAATTCAAAATTAACCAACACACTCACCAATTAAATTTCCAATACAACAATTTCACAATTCTCAATAAAACCACATATCAAAATCATATTCACGTTCAAACAATCAATTATATCCAGAAATTGTCAATGAATGCATGTACAGTTGTTTTCATGTGCGAAAATTCATATGCAAGTCTATGTGCATATCATACAATGCATGAGCATGAAATGTGTTTTCTATTCTCTTATAAATCTCTCATATTTACTATTTTAGCCTTAACATGGTTAACGGGTTGTTAGATGCTCGTTATCCCATATCAATCGGAGAGGAGAATAAAGCACTCCTTATAAAGGTGTGGCAACCTCTCCCTCGCAGGCACGTTTTCCATGTCCTAACACACCGAATCCCATCAGAACTTCGAAGTTAAATGTGCTTGGGCAGGAGTAGTACCCGGATGGGTGACCTCCTGGAAGTCTTGTGGAAGTAGTTTCCAAAAGAGGCCTACACGCTGGAAAAACAAAACCGTGAGCAGGAGTACTATCCAAAAGAGGCCTACACGTAAAGCGGACAATATCTGCGAGCGAGTGGTCTAAGCTATTACAATTGGTATCAGAGTCAGTACCCGAATGGTATGCCAGCGAGGACACTAGGCTCCAAGGGGGTGGATGCTCATTATCTGATATCGGTCGGAGAGGAGAACGAAACACTCCTTATAAAGGTGTGGCAACCTCTCCCTCGCAGACACGTTTTCCATGCCCTAACGCACCAGATCCCATCAGAACTTTGAAGTTAAATGTGCTTGGGCAAGAGTAGTACCAGGATGGATGACCTCCTGGGAAGTCCTCTAAGAGTAGTGCCCAAAAGAGGCCTACACGCAAAGTAGACAATATTTACGAGCGGGTGGTCTGGGTTGTTACAATAATGGTTAACCTAGTACGGGTAAGCAATGTAGAACTAGCTCCTTAACTATTGATATATAGTGGTTAACCTAGTACTGGTAACCGATGTAGAACCAGCTCTATAACTAGTAGTTGACCAGTTGCAGGTAAGCGATGCAAAACCAGCTCCGTAACTACTGATGTATAATGGTTATCTTAGTGCGGGTAAGCAATGTAGAGCCAGCTCCATTACTAGTGACTAACCAGTCACAGGTAAGCGATGCAAAACCAACTTCATGACTTTATGCCTGAGGGTACCATATGGAAAAAAAGTTTGTCATAGGCTATGTCGTGTAAGAAATTCATGAAATTTTTAATGTTGCCACTATTTATTTGAGAAGTGATTTGAGAAACTTGATTTTGGTAAGCATATATGTTTCACATTAGTATTGAATTATATGGATTGAGATGAATTTATTTTAGGGAGGTTTAAATTGTTAATTATGATTTGAATAGAAAAAATTTTAGCACTCACTAAGATCGTTTAGCTCACACTCCCTTTTCTATTTTTAAATAAAACCTCCCAGGTGCACACTCTAGGGCTTCAGCAGTAGGGACTCCACCTCACGACTAGTCAATGTCGTCACGTGTCATTGTGTAGGCATTTTTGCCTTGTAAATGTTTTTGGGAATATTTGCATCTTCATGAATATGTTTTAAACTATATTTTGCGTAAAGAACGCATGTATATGAATGTTTTAAAGTTAAATGCATGAATATGTTTGAGTTTATTTTTAAGACTATTGAAGTGATTGTTGAGATTGCTTATGAATGGACTTAAAGTCCAAAATTTTTAATAGGGATTTTGAGATGATTATAGAAGTGTTTTGCACTTTTGCAACACTTATGAAAATTTTGGGTAGGTCAAAATACTGCTGAAATTTTTAATAAAAATGAATAAAAAAAACTCTCCACTGTTTATATCTTTTTATGATACGTTAAAGTTGTTTGATTAAAAAGGAAATAGGCTTAGCTCCACAGGAACTTTCCAACTAGATCAGATATCAACTAGAGGGCCATCGTGAGGTACCAGGCAGACAGCCTAGTCACTTCAGGATAAGAGCCTGTCACCAAAGTACAACACATATTAAATCTAGATATGGGTACATCTGTGGAATCACATAGTGTGAGAGAAACACATAATATAAAACTCATAACAATACAATCATACTTCTTCGTACTATTTTAAGTGTCGAATTCATATCCCTCTCTTATTGCATTTATAGACAGTGATTTTAGATTCCAACCACGTAACTCACAAAGATGATATAAAGGAAAATTTCATAAGAAAATCATTAGACAGAAGACAATATTCATAATAGTCAAGTTCTTCAACAATAATTCTTCACTATTTGCAATGGATAAAATATAGGTTTCTAAGCCATGCTCTGATACCACATGTAAAGAGAAATTGATTTTCTCTACATTATAAAGTATCTTGAAACCAATAATTTTCACATACCTGGATTTGGTGAAGAAGACATGATTTTTTATCTTGATAACAATTACCTTCTCTTCGTAGAAAAAATTGGTTTCTTCCGCCTTCTCCCTTTCTTTCTTATATATACTCTTTTATTATAGATATGTGGGTTTTCTTAAATGTATATGTTAGGGCATAGAGATGACCAATTTTATGTGTGCCTTTCTTTTAATCTAATACATCCATCAAGTATTAATATGTAATTAATTAACAGATGAGAATTTCTATATTAATAATTTCCCTAATAATACCATATTTGAGTAGTTGTATCTGAATAGGAAGTTACTAGCCTCAATCCCTAATTTTTAGGCCACTTGAGAAAATTTCCTTACAGCAACTTCCAACAAAAAGAAGAACAAGATGAATGAGAAGACTATTAAATGATGTGTTATATTGTGATAAAAATATCATTCCCTTAGCATGGCTAAGAACTTGATATATAGAAGTAATAATTAAGAGATTATAAATGTTAGTGAAATTTATAAATAAAATTCATGAGGTGGTGAATGAATATTTGACTTGCTTGTGTTGAGATGGTGACCTAAATCTCATGATATATTCTTGATTTTGAAATTTCATACTTTATAAAAGTAGCAAGCATATTTTTGTATATATAAGAAAGGTTTATGAGTGTTTGAAATTTAAGGTTTATAAATTACATTTCACAACATTTGTGTATATTAAGTGTAGATTTAGGATGGTATTAAGTAAAGTTTGGGTTGCATGGTTTGAAAATTTCATATATTATTAATAATTATATAAAGTGGAAAGTCTTAAACTCATTGTACCTAAGCCATAGTCTACTTATAAGAATGTTTTCTTAAGCTTCCTATAAGAGAACTTAGTTCATATGTAATTACCATTGTAATTAACACCAAATTAAGACTTAGTTATATGTCTCTAGAGAGAATATAGTCTAAGATAGAAATTCTTACTGATCTAAGAAATTATAATAATTCATTAATTAAAAGTGAAAGTGAATATAGTGAAGTCCTAAGGGAACTTAGCCTAAATCTACTTAACTTATGGTTTAATATATTTTAATTATTAATTGCATTATTAAATTGATTTTTTAGTTATTTTATTCTCTTTATTCGTCCAGCAATAAAGACTTGATCTATCTAGTTAAGTTTATGGGTCGTGAGTAGTTATCGGACAATCCTTATGGAATTAATTCATTTTTGTAAATAGTACCTACAGTTGCGTCATGCACTCGTGGTAAAATAATGGAACGAGTTTTTGGTGCCATTGTTGGACGTAAAAACATTATTTATGTTAATGTTTTTAACAAATTTTGTTTCTTTTTCTGTTTTATATATTTATCCTTAGAGCTTTCTTCCTTGATCTTATGTTCATAGCTTATTTTCAAGATTTGTGTATTCATTGTTATAACTACTAAACACAATGGTAGTAGTTTGTTGTTGTTCCAAAACTACCATATGTTGCCCCAACACATCCCCTTATTGTTCTAGTCAAAAACGTGAAGAAACAGAGTGAAACAACATGGAAGACAACCTTAAAATGTAGTTTACACGCCCCCATATTGATCCTCCTCTTCATAACATCCCCTTTATGTAGTCCCATGTCGATCTCCCTATTCAAAACATCCTCCTTACACACCCCTATGTAAGTCTCCTTATTGGTGTCAAGTTATGATTTCTTCCACAAAATCATTCCAAAATTTTTTTTAATCAAGTTAAACTTGCACAAATTCGTTCATTCATCATTGGGGAGTAAAAAAAAGGCTAGTAAAAAAAATAATGAATCATCTTAATAACCTCCTTTCAAACTCATAATAAATCATCTTGATCATGAAAAAGACAACTAGGGAAGTAAAACTTTGGAAAAAAATTGACACTTGGAGAAGAGAGAGGCAAGTGGGTGTAAAAAAAAAAGAATGAGAGCCCGAACCACTCTAGGGAGGAAAGTAAGGTGGAGAACAAGAGGTAGAGAATAAAACAATGAACCATAGTGAAACTATGACAAGAAAACTGATAAGCTAAATGGATAAAGCGAAAGGATGAAAAAGATCAGAAAGAACGAAAAAGATCATAAAGAACCAAGTGTTGGACAAAAAAGAATAAAAATGGAGAAGGCAAGGAGTTTTGTATTTTAACTCATGTAATGTTTCATTGCTAAATAAAAGCAAGGCTATGCCTAATTAAATAGGCTTACAACCATCTAAGAAAGTGGATAAACATCATCCTAGGTAATCCTCTACTAATAACTGGATAATATCAACAAAATATCACATGCTAATTTGACCACTTACTCCATTAACATCCTAATGCTAGAAAATAGGAAGTAAGAAAATAAATTAATTTAATTATTTTGAAGCACTTGCTGACATTCCCCCTTGCTTCAAAATTTCACGGATGGAGCACTTCTCTCCTAGTGTAATGTACTTCTTATCACCGTCTTCAAATTTGTTGATGCACATTATCATCAGCTTACAGATATTAAAGCATATGTCTCCATAGTGCACTTCTCATCAACAACTCAAAAAAAGAGTTTCTTCTTGCGCCACTTGTGCCATTTTTGTTTCTTCTTCATTTTGAAATATGCAGTCTTTTTGTAAATGCCCAAACCTCTTACACTTGAAGCATTGTGGTTTTCTTTTGTGTCAACAATCTTTCTCTTCATGATCGGGCTTCTTACAATTTGTACATGGGAGAATTTTACTTTTACCCTTTGAAGACGAACTATTGACCATGTATGCTCCTTCGACCTTATCATCATTTTCTCCATCCCTCATTATTCTTCTTTGATCCACAACTTAAAGAACGTTTAGTAACTTTGCAAAGGATATATTTGATAGATCTTTAGTAACTTTAAGTGATGAAATTTTTGACTCGTACCTTTCGAGAAGCGTCACAAGAAGCTTGTATACAACTTTTGAGTAGGAAATTCTTCACCAAGTAACTTGATTTGATTGACAATGGACATAAGTTTGCTCCCGTATTTCTTGACACCCTCATAATTCTTCATTTTTGACATCTCAAATTCCCTTTTGAGATTCAAAATTTGCATCATCTTATTTTGAGTGTTACCCACAAATTCTTCTTTTAGTTTCTCACATGCTTCTTTAGGAGATTCACATGCCATTATACTCATGAAAATTCCTTCCATCATAGCCGAATGGAGGCAAGATAGAGCTTTTGGTTTCTTTGCCCTTTCTTCATCATTCTTCTTGATTTGTTTAGGGTTAGATTTTGCAAAAGAGGTGTAGGCAATAATCTCCCCTAAACTAACAGCTTGCATTTAGGACTCCATGTTGATAGCCCAAGAGTAATAATTTTCTCCATTGAAAATAGGAATTGGAATAGAGAAATTATTTGATGTCATTGCTAGGTTGAATACTAATAATTTTTTTAATGGTTTTGCTGCTCAATCCTTAGAAGCCCAAGAATAACTGGAGCTCTGATACCATGTTGGAGAAAAAAGAATAAAAATGGAGAAGGCAAGGAGTTTTGTAGTTTAACTCATGTAATGTTCCGTTGTTAAATAAAGGCAAGACTATGCCTACTTAAATAGGCTTACAAATAAACTCAGCAAAAAATGAGCCAATTATCTAAGAAAGTGGATAAATATCATCTCATGTAATCCTCCATTAACAACTAGATAATATCAACAAAATATCACATGCTAATTAACCACTAACTCCACTAACATCATAGACAAAGCTAGATTGGGGCCAGTGGTGCACTGAGCCCCTCAAAATTTATAAAAATTAAATATTTTGATTTTTAATTAATATATATATATACAAGGATCGAGTTATTTGAAGCTTAGTGGTACATTGGGCCCCCCAAGATTTAAAATCTTAAATATTTGGACCCTCCTATTTTAAATTCTTGGCTCCGTCGCTGACTAACATACTAATGCTAGAAAATAGGAACTATCAAAATAAATTAATTTAATTATTTTGAAGCATTTGCTAACAACACTTGCGAGGCACACTTGAATCCAAGTCACCAAGTTGTAAGGCTCTTCGCCCTTGCTAACAAGGATTTTAAACAAATTTGTTCAAAAATACGTACGTGCATGTACTTATCTTTACTAATATAATATTTTAACTTCCATAATTATCCTGGTCTACTCTTTACCATATTTATGTATCTAATTT
Organism: Erythroxylum roraimae; assembly: GCA_027568915.1. NCBI lineage: Eukaryota > Viridiplantae > Streptophyta > Magnoliopsida > Malpighiales > Erythroxylaceae > Erythroxylum > Erythroxylum roraimae. The sequence continues at coordinate 25,662,647 of JAOSBL010000008.1, forward strand.
ATTAAACAAAAATGTTATGCTCCCCTCCTTTTTTACTATATTTATTATCAATTTTACATAATAGAATCTAGACAAACACATTAAACTTGTCTGTTCTTCTACATATATTTATAAGCATACTTCTCAATGTTTCCCATGTAACCAGGGACGGAGTCAGACTCAACTTTAAGGGGGGCCGAGATTTTTAAAGGTAGGAATTTTTTTTTAAAGGGGGGCTACTTATATTTTTTTTAAAGAGGGGCCACTTATATATAAGTAATTTTTTTAAAAAAAACATTTAAAAGGGGGGGCCATGGCCCCCCCTCCTCTATACATGGCTCCGTCCCTGCATGTAACGAAACAAACATGCTTCGGTATAAATTTATTTACTTCATAAGATATAGTTGAAAACATACAAATATAATTAATACACCAATTGGACTGAATGTTATCACAAGATTTAAGCGAAGAAGTTATTAAGTCTTGGAACTTCTTTCCCCTCGTGAACCTTTAGACTTCTCTTCTAGTGGAATTTTCACGAGATTTTTTGGCAATTGAGAATTATTATAACCCATTGAGAATATATTCTGTGTTATGGATTTGTTGTTAGCCAAAAGAATAAATAGTTATTGCTACTGCCCGGAGAAAAGGGTTAAAAAAGGAATGAATAATAATACATTTCCACGCAAACAGATATGGATGGAAAATCAAGGTTTCAACTATACGACTCTTTTTGTTGAAAAACTAGAGAGGCATATATCAACTCATTCCATGCATCAGGGACCCCAGGAAGACACCAATGGCTGCAGTCTTGTCGCCTAGTTGAGACCCTTCTACCGGCAGTCAAGTTCTTGCCATAGATTGATGGATGTCCGTCCTTTCGAAAGTTGGTTAATCTTGTCACGTTCAATAGCTTCACGGGTGTTCTCATTCCCTGGATTGCCTCCTCTACTATTTTCATTTTCAAAGGATAGTTGTTCAGTATAGCCCCACCCAGTACCGGCTCACCTTCCCCATTACATGAACCTCCTGAATCCCAATCCCCACCTCTGTTCGTTGAAATTTACAACAATGGAAACAAAGAAACTTCACCATTATTTTATTCTTCAATCAAAAGCAGTAGAGCTGAAGGGCACTGAGAGTACCTGAAATGGGCAGAGGAGTATCCACGGTAGAAGACTAATTGTTTTGTCGAATTCACATTGTCATCAATCCACTTTGCCCAAGTCCTCAAAGCCCTTCTGTAAGCCTCTACCGCATCAAACTGTGGATATAGATAATTACCTTCTTTATAGTAATTTTTCCTGCAACAGGCAGAGACACATATCACAATATTGTTTGATACATATAGAAGTGCATAAACAAAATGAAGAGAAATAGCAAGGTTTTCTTGTTAAATTTAGTTATGCAGTATCGGCCAATTTCTTATGAACTAACTTATCTGTACCAAGAATTGGGGAAAAAAAGCAAAGCTTTCTGCATTTGGCGTGGTCTGGAATTGTTATTTTGCTACTGATATTTCTGTTCTGATTATGCAGAAAGACCTTGATGATTTCTTTTTCTGTTCCCATTAAAAAATAAGTCCCTTTCAAAAATGTCTACAAAAACCATCCATTCTCGGAGTAAATATGTTGTGTACCCGTGCTTAGGATCGAGTCCAAGGACAATTCTCAGGAAAGTTAATATCTTTTCCCTTACTTACGTTGGTTCCCTTCCTCGCAGAACCTATTTTTGATGATGAAAACTGGCAGCACTTGTCAAAGACAAGGCATGCTGAGATTGGGCTAAATTATTCTACTTCTAAGCTAATTTTTATGATAACTTGTTGCTTACTTTATTTCATAATGTAATAGCCTTATATAGGTAAAGAAACATAAAAGGTCAACCTAAACTAGGACTCATAGAAAGACTCCTATTCAAGTTGTTTAGGACTCTTAGAAAGACTCCTATTCAAACTGTTTTTATTAACATAACTATAACATAAACTAGTGAAGAAATAATAGGAAAATAATAGACTCCTACTAAAACAATCCTCTATAGACTCCTAATAAAACACTCCTCGTTGCAAGCAGCTGTTATCTGCCTCATAGGTTCTTCCCACAATGCATCCATATCAAAATCCAAAGGCTAAGAATTGACCATTTTCCTCTTATGTGCATTCATTAGGAATAGTAAGTCATATGGGTCCAAACAGCTAAAAAATATGACAACCCAAAATTTTAGAATGAAAATAGTAACATAATCATCTTCATGTCTTATATATTTGGATTTTAAAGATATGGCTATGTACAGGACAATCCACCCTAGAAGGTGGAGAGAGCGGAAGTACAAGAGTGAGGCCCATCAAAAAGGAGGTTTCAAGCCCAAATGATGGGGGAATACAAGAAAACAAGATTCATTCAAGAGAATTCCTTGCACAGAAGAAATGCAGAACATTTCAAAAAGCAAGAAACATTACCCACGAGCAGTCTTTCCATGAGTCCACCAGTGCCCAGTATTAAAAACAAGAATGTTAGCTCGCTTCCATCGGCTAGATGTCTTGTCAATTCGGTCTATTGATAATGTTGGATTTGAGTTTCCTTGTGCATTAATACGAAGACCTTCCCTCACAAGGAAATGTGACCTCACAAATTCCACAGTGCAGTTGTAATCCTGACAATAACTTTCAAGCATCATTTGTTGTCACTTTTATTTTCCTAATCCAATATGTAAGTAAGTTCAGCTAATCTATCATGCGTACGTAAGTAACAAGTAACTGACATTTACTAAGATGCATATCCAGTAATTTGAGGTTAAGAAAAAGCATTAGTGAAGAAGCATCGGCTATACAAAAGCACATTTTAGATGATTTTCATTTTTTCTATTCAAGCATAAACAGTAGGAGTTCTAAATTTGAACATCTGGTGAATCACATAAAAACGGGAGGCACATCAAGGAAAATGACAAACATAAACTTTTATTACCATAAATTTGAAGATGTAATAGCCTCTGCCCTTGGTTATCTTATGACCATGGACCTCATACATTCTTCTCTTATCATGCAGGCCTTCACGAAGGAGACATAGCAATGATTCAAATTGGTTTCGGTTCATGGAATCACCAACCAACATAAGCCTCTTACCACGTAGTCTTCTCAAAAAGTCTGTTGCATTAAACCTACAAGTGAAATGTGAATGCAGAAAAAGTGCATTCCTGATAAATAATGTCAAGCAATAAAAAGCAAAATGACTCCAGTTGAGATTTTCATCACTGTGTTCAGTAAATTCCTCAATGGAAGCAAAATTTCTCCAAGTAGCTTGAATGCTCCAACTTTAGCCCACATATTAGACATGCACGTAATCAAATGTGTGCATGAAAAGTATCTATTAGTGGAATTTATTGACTTTCAATGTGAGTGGCTGTGTTCCAAAGCTCCTTTCATCTAAATTTCATCTCTCACCTAGTTCCTAATTTCGACGATTGCTCATTTAATCTATAAAACAATATCTCTGCAAAAGAATGTGTAACCGCACCCATCCCTCTCACATAAGAAGATACTATCATTCAACCAATTTCCAGGTTTTATGAGCAGAGGAGTTTGATGTAGGACAAATAGAGGAATTATGAACTAGTAGTAACAGCACAAAATTAGGAAGTGTGGATGATATTAGGCTGCTGGAATATTAGGTTTCAAGGTTGAATTTTGGCTAGGAATGCAGAATTTTCAGATTTTGTAAAGCTGGGAATTTAAGGTTTGATTGCTGGAATTTAGGCTTAGGATTTTAGGGCTTAAGATGGTTGGAATATAGGTTTGAGATGGCTAGAATGTAGGTTTAAGAGGGTGGGAATTGAGTTAGGGTTGCTGGAATTTTAGGAAAGAACACAAAGAATGGAAGGTAGGAAACTAGGAATCACTCCTAGAGTCTAAGAATCACTCCTAGAAGAAAGCATCACACCTTCTAATTGAAAACTCTCAAGTTATAGAAAAATTACAGATTGCCTCTTATTGATGAAAAGCTAAGTACATATATATGCGTTTCATAGACATTTGAAGTGCTAAAACTTATATATATTACTGTGATAACCAAGTTCCATAAAGCTGCTTTTTTCCGCTGTTATGCAGCTCAATATTTGCTATCCAATTCTTCTTTTTATTTCAAATCCTCAGCCACTTAGATAAACCATTGTTTCCTTTCTAAAATCTCAGAATCCACAGCAATTTTACAAGGTCTTATTCATGTCATTGAGACCACTAATATTTAAAACAGAAGAAATCAGGATTATGGCAGTAGATTAAGATATTTCTTTCACCTAAAAACGGTCCCCGGTTATCAAGAAATCAAAAAGTCTACAAGGTAGTATATGCATAAAGCTACCATAGATTGACATTAGGGAATAGATATTCAAAAAATTTGGTCTGCTGCAGATACAAGGGAGGATGTGGAAGAAGAATAAACAAGTTAAAATGTTATGCACTCAAGGGCCTAGAATTCAAATAACGTGCTGAAGTATTGATGGTGATTTTATCAAATAGTATGATGTACTATGTGGTGTCAACTGATATCACTTACACATTGAACTACTATGATTATACAATAATCGTATAATAGCTTAATTCCATATTTTCTCAAACATCGACTAAGTTATAAACAGATAGACGTATGCTTTTAACTTAGTAGCCAAACTCGGAACAATACATCAGGAGCCCGACAAATATCTCATTGCATAGGTTAGATTAAGGACCCTATTTGGACAACTATGTTATGAATACAGCAATACCAGCAAACTGCTCGGACTTTGATAGTTTCCCAAATCAACATCTGTTTAAATAATGCAGCTCAATGTCCTCCCAATAAAGGTAATCAAGTTAAATAAGATCAAACCCGTAGGATCAGACCAAGAAAGCAAACCAATAAAAGAATGTAAGCAGCACAAGCATGGCCAGACAAATAAAAAAAATTAGACAAGAGAAGACACACCTGGGAAGATCACAACCGTCGGGCTTCCAACGCCATTGTAAATAGTGGGAGTCACGCCTTCCATTGCTTTGGCAGTCAAAAGCCTCGTCCACATACGGACATGAACCGGGTTTATAAATTGGGTAACCGCCATCTCTCACCCAAGTTCCCATGTACAAATCACACTCTTTCACGCTTTTCGTCAACTTATCATCCACAACATCGACCGTTGCTGCAACAGCTTTAGCAGAATGTAGGTCAGCGTTGGTTTCACGCTCTTCATGGCTCTGCATCAAATGATCACCCCCATTATCAACCTTCACAGTAACAGGTTCAACAGAATCTGGGTCATTTATACCATTTTCTCGAGAACTCTTCGTCAAACTACCATCCCCATTAGCAACAGTAGGTCCAACAGGGTCCAGATCAGAATCTGAGCCCTTTACGATGTCTGGAGACAGCTTCCCATCAACGTAACCAAGACCATCCTTTGACTGCACTGCTTGAGCTTCAGAGATCGAAGACTTCAGCTGGTTGCTCAACGACTCTGCTCCTTCCACCTCATCAGACGACGACTGAGGAGGAGTAGCGGAATCGGGCAATGATAAATGTACACTAGAGAGTGGAAAGAAGTCTCTGTAAATAACGAGAGCGGGCTCCAGAGCCCGTTTGCTGAAGAGGAAAATGGTTAAAAGGAAGAGGACAAGGAACAGAGAGGTCGTCAAAGTGTAACGATTCTTAGGCGAAGAGTTACTGGCCATCTGATGCTGAATTGATTTGGTTGAGCTGTTCTGCTTTTCTTTTCATCAAGCAAGGAGGCAAATAGATGGAGACTGTGAGGAGCGGGTCACTCCGAGTCCGAGGCATCAGTATCCATGCTCCGTTTCTTTCCCAAAATAGTTAATGTAGTAAGGTAAGATACTTTGTTTGACATGATCAACAAACAACAGGGGTAACTAATTAATCAAAAGGAATAGTCTAGTCTAAATTATCTTACCTTACTAAATTAACACGTGTTCCATGTGTTGGAATATTATTGGTACAAGCACTCGACTTTGGAATATTATACTTACTTAATAGGTGAATAAAGTTTACTCACAAAATTCAAAACATACAATCCTTACAATATAAAACCAAAAAATTTGATGAAATTGACATGTAGCACCTAATTTTAATGGATAGCGGAAAACTAATATATATTTTTATAATACATTTATGATATAATCGGGTCAACAATCATAATTATTTAACTATTTTATTATTAATTAAATCTAAACATAAATTATTAGTTAGACTAGTATTACGTCATATTCCAGCATTATGTTACTTGGACTAATCATAAAATAATCGTAAAATTAAAAAACATAACTTTAATTGCATGCAAATATCCGTACACTACATTTGTTCCTCACTATACTAGGTCTCCAAATAATGATATAAATAATTTTAATCATGGTCTATAATTATGTCTCGTAGACTTTACTATTAAAATATTAAAACATAAAAATGTACATTATTATAAAACAAGAAATCATCGCCGTAAAATTAGAAACACATAATGAGCTTAAAACTAGAAATCATCGCTATAAAATTAGAAACACATAACCAAGACCCGTTTCACCTATAGGTTCTTGAACGTCTTTGGCTATAAACCCTTAGTTAATGAATTTGTTATCATCATATCAGTAGCAACATACTCAATAAACACTTTTTTATTACAAACTTCTTAACAGCAAAATACTTAAATTTCATATGTTTGGTACCATTTGAATATTTGTCATTCTCGGATAAATGATCATAATAATTTTTTAGTGACATGGTAATGATGTTCGCAATTTTAAGTATTGGAATAAATTTCTCCAATCACAATGCATGATTCAAAACATGACACAAACTATGCTTTTATAGTGCATGAAGTAATTATAGATTAGTTAGCACTCTTTCATGATATTGCTCCGTTTTCTCAAAGAAATAGATAACTAAATGTGGATTTTGTGTATCAAGATACCTAAAAAAAATCTAAATACGAGTATCTAGTATCATCTGGATGATTAGACATTAAATACATGAGTATGCAGTTCTTTGTTATTTGCAAGTACCTTTATACTTACAATACTTCTTTCCAATTAGCAATTACAGGGTTGATTTGATATCTACCTAATACCTTGTTCATGAAATTGATATATGGCCTTGTTTCAGTACGTAGATATATGATTGACTAACTTCGGGAGTTAGTTAATATTATAATAACGGCAAGTGCACAACGTAACTCTAGCTAGTACCAATAAGAACAGGTCGATCCTACGAGGATAGTGAGTACTAGTAGTTACATTTTTCCTATTATCTAGTTTACAGATTGATTTTGGATTTTAATAGAGAAAATAAAAACTAAAGTAAGTAAAATAAATGGGAAACGATATTTAACAGAGAATTAAGGAAGCATTAAGAAAATTATCAATATTAGATGATTAGTATTTAGGTTTTGAATCCTCTTAAACCTTAACAAATTGATCTTTTGTTATGCAATTGGTTTAATGATTTATTGGACCGTGGAGACTCCTATAGTATGCTAGTAGCTAACCTTGAGTCTACTAACAACTAATCCTAAGGTTTCTAACTAAATTAATTAGGATAAATTTTATTGGATTGCGTTGACCCTAATCTAGAAGATTTATGTGATCCTATCGTTAGGGCTGCAATCAACTCTTTCCAATTACCGTAGATCTAATCAAACTTAGGATATCTTGACCACTACATCAGAAATTAAATTATGATTTAATAATCTGGATTACTAGAACATAAATAAAACAAGTAATTGGATCTCAACAAATCAAACAACCAATTGCATTAACAAAATAATCAACACATTTTCAGGTATCAAACATGGTTCATCTAGCCTAAATACTAATGGAAAATTTAGTTATACATTGACGAACATGAAATCATATATACATAAACAAAAAATTGAATCGAAAACAATGGAATCATAATTCTAAATCTCCCTAATTATCTTCTATCGAGTATTCTAACGATTTAGATGTCTAAATCTTGTATTTTGATGGATTCGTTGATAAAATCTTCACTTCTCCTTCTCCTCTAGCTCACAATCACCTCCGGAAAGCTCAAAACACTTCTTGCCATCTCTCTCTCTTCATCTGAGATAAGTGTGAAATACATCACGTTTTAGGGTATAGCATGATAGGTGTTTATCCGTTTATTCGATTGCTTAGTATGTGTTTTTGATAGAATTGTGTTAGTTTGTGAATTATTTGTGTTCAAGTCTTTTTATGGGTTAGGACAAACATTTGAGCTTAATTATTATATTTTTGAGATATTTTGATGTGTTTGTTAGTGTTTCAGGGTCAATAGCGAAGAACGAAGAAGTTTTGGAAAGACCTGGATTGAAGCAACGACGATCATGATAGAAGTGAGAGAAGACAACCCATATAAGTGTTGGATCGAAAACAAAAGCATACTAGATTTGGTTAAACGGTAGATTTCAAAAACTTTTTCTGAAATCAAAATGCAGCGGAAGGAAGATAACCAAATCAGTATGTTTAATCCATACATCATACGGTATTAGGAAAATAAATAACATAAGATGAATGAAATCTTACCAACTCCTTTGCTATAGCTTTAACTCCTCGTTATGCTATCCTCTCCTCGCTATTGTTCTTAACCAATCCGATCTACCACTTGTTCTCCTTGGAAAACTTGGTTGAAAAGATCCTTTGGTAGGAAAGGAGAAGAAAATATTGAAGAGGTTTTCCTTAGTTGAAAGAAAGAAAATGAGAGACTCTTCTCATTACCAATTTTGGCAAAGGAAGAAGGAAGAAGATGATTACCACTTCTTTCACTTAATCAAAAGTGATTGAGAGAGAAATAAATGAGACCTTCTCATTTGTTTAATATGGCTAGATGAAAAGAAAAAAAACCAAAAGCAAGACACTCATTTTCG
>JAOSBL010000008.1:25671620-25685245 GCA_027568915.1 Erythroxylum roraimae
TCACTAACTCATAGGCTTAGTCATTCCAATTTTCATGTACCAACTTATCTTGCCACTTGACAATTTTCCTAGTCCAACTGTACATTTTTATAACTCAATTTTCTAATGGTATCAATTAATTCCAATTCACTAAGTAGGATGCATTAAACCCAAAATTCAAGTCATATGCAATTCTCCATCATATCACAATTTTTACGCCTATCATACATGTACTTTTATGAACATGTAACATTCTAACTAGGGTACAATTTGGGGCCTTACAATCTATATATGGAATGAATTGATAGAATGGACATCATCTAATAGGATGGCAAGTAAAGCAGACTTCAAAGTTTTGAAAATAAGTTTCGCATCAATTTCGTACAATTTATGCAAAAGAAAGAAATAATAGACTATTCAAGAAGAATGCAAGAAGCAAGGAATAGATTTACCAGAAGATTATTCTCTAACACAGACTTTTAACTTATTAGCAAGAGGAATAGCACCTACACTCTCTCGAAACATGAAGTAAAGATGGTTACTAGGGCAAGACTACTAATTTAGTTGTAACTAGGAAGCCTTAAACCATTATATCTTTTGTATCTTTTGCACTATTAGTCCTAGAAAAGGTTGAATATATTTCTTTTATCAATGAATGACTTTTTTAAAAAGTGTGATCGTTTTCCATCGATCTGTATAAATCATCCTGAGTTTATTTTTTTCAAAAGAAATAAATTCATTTTTATAGGTAGCATAATTTGGGCTAGTTTTTTCTAAAATGATTAATTTTCTTATTGTTTTATTGATTATATATTTCATTTGCATAACATTGAAACTTATTTTGTGGGCTATTAATTTTTAATAAGTAATAGTCTATACCATCAAGATATTAATCTATAGTTAAACAATGTATCATATCCATCTACACACTCTTTTTAGAATAAACAAAATTTCCAATTGCATGGACCAAATTTTTTTTAAAAACTCATCTTTGAATGGTCTATTTGAACTATTATGCTTTTAATTTTCTTTTGGACTTAGATTTTTAAAATCACAATTCTTCGTAAACACATAATAGGAAAAACTCACTTGGCCTTTAGTTAGTTAAGCCTATGTGGAGATTTTTTTAAGTAATAAAGATATATATTTACAAATGAGGAATTTTAAACCTATAAGTTCTAATAAAATTATTTAAGAGATGATAGGTTACATTAGAAAGAATTGTTGCAAGGTGAAGTTTATAGAAAGTTTTGAAATTGTTGCTTGAAACTAGGATTGGATGAACAAGTCTTGAAAGAGATTATTCAAGAGTTTGAGTTTATGTTTGATGATTTCTAATAGGTGATTCAAGCTTTGTAAAAGTTAATCAAAGTGATTCAAGTATTATTAAAAAGTTTTGAAACTAGTTGGGAAGGTAACATTGGAGAGTGATATTAAAATTTTATTGTGATCATAACTTTTTCTAAGAAATATTGAGATAATTTAAGAAAGACTGGAAAGCTAAGAGTGATATAAATCATAATAAGATAAAAAAATTTAATTATAGTTGGTCGACTGACACCAATGTTGCATTGTGGACCAGTTGACTAATTACAATTTGGTCAACCTATAAGTCTAGTCATGGAATCAAGCTAAATGATCTCATTTCATTAAATAAGGAAAGGAGCTATCTTAGAAATGGGTATAAGGTCTACAAGTTCTATAAAAAGGATTCCTTAAATCCAAAGAATTCAAGAGCAATAAAAGCAATAAAGAGATTTAAGAGCTATAAGAATTAAACCTTTAAGTTAGAATTGTGCTATTATGGTATGATGTGGAAAGACTTTGTGCATTAAGTTTTTTGTGTAAAATTTGAGAAATATTATGAAATTTTGAGGCCTAAGAATATGTTATACAATAAAGCTTGCATGGTTTCTTTTAACTGTTTAAGGAAAAGTATAATGTTGGTTTCTCTCCAACGTTACAAAAGATTGTTGTAGATTTATCTTGAACCTTTGTAAAAGAAAAGTTTTAGAAATTTGGTCTTTATTCATTATAAAAAATAATGATAATGGATCAAAATTCGTAAAAGGAACTTAAATAGTGAACATAGGAAAAAGAAGACCAAACCATTATAAATTGTTTGTAGAATCTCTTACTCTTTTAATTACTTAGAAATTAGTCTTACTTAGTTAATTATGTTTTTTAGAAATAAAAGAGATTTTATTCCCAAAAAGAAAATAGGCAAATTGTATGAATTAATGGAAATAAGTCATAGATAAGCTCAAACTAGCTAGACTAGAACCTAAAAATGAATTACATTGAATTGTAAACGTTAGCATAAGCTGAGCAAATGGTTCATATCTTAATTTAAGGATTAAAATTTGTTGAAAATAATCGAAACAACTTGTCTTCAAACTCTTTCAGTTTTTATGTAACTTCAAGCTAGGGACATTGGATATGGTCACATATCTATCTATTTTGTTTGAATATGATTAAATATTAATACATAGTATTTTTCATATTATTACACATATTATGAAAGCAGAAGTATACAAGGTATATAGAATAGACATTTAAGGTTGCATGGTTATAAATTGGAAGAGACAAAGGATATTTTAATATTTCTTATGTTGTTATTACTAATTTATCAATGCCACATATCTCAGATATACTTCTTATATTTTGGATGATTATATAAGTTCATATAATTGATAATTATCATCCTTGCATGAACTCAGAAGTTATAGCCATACACTTCAAGTATTCAATAAATTGTCAGAAGTCGAAATGAATGTAAAGTTACTCTATTCACTCATGGCTTCTAGTTATCCTTTAACCCAACAATATGCTTGGTGTAAATACACTCATCATAAAAATTTCTAAAATTGAAATCAAACTAAAATTGACATTTTCTATAGTACATGATTTGATATATTTAATTATAGTGTATTAATCAAATAGAAAAATTAGTCATAATCTTAGTAAAATCAATCTTATAAAAAATTGAAAAAAATAAAATTGATGTGATAGAAAAAAAACTTATAAGGAAGTCCTAGTTTAAGCATATGAGCCCAAAAATTTGGACAAGTTTAATCAAAGTAAAAATTCAATAAAATTTACTCAATTAGTTAAGAAAAAATAATTTAGGTACATTTAGTCAAGGCATACGTCAAACCTAACATCAAAAAATCCCAAATTTCTGCTCAAGTTAATCAAATAATCCAAATTAGCTAAAATCGATAATGTCTTTTTACCAAGCTCATTTTAACAAAATATTTTTAGTCAAGTACTTTTAATCAAGCTCATTTTAATAGTCTTTTGAGCCAACCTCTTTTTATAAAGTCCTTTAGTCATATTCTTTAATCAAATATTTCTTAATAACCTCTTATGTTATTAGGATTAATAGAATGTGTTTGTCATGATTTCAAATGTATTATAGGAAATGGTAAGAATTAGTGGTTTTAGTTTGAAAATTGGCATAAACATAAGTCTTGTTACAAGTTGTATGACTATAAAATATTAAGAGTAAGATTGTTAGACTATGCCAAGGTTAATGCAATCATTAAAGGAGATCATATAACTATGTAATTTAATCCTTAACAGGTTTCTCTTCAATCAAAGGTAGAATTCCATATCACAATCCAAAACCAAATATGGAGGATTCCCTATTATAGATTAAGTACAAATCCAAGGAATTCATAAATCAATCTTGGATGGATGAATGCACAAATATTCTTTTGAAGCTTTTTGATCAAATATAGTATGACATATTAGCAACATCCTCAAAGCTTCATTTCTACTATAATTAGTAATCAAGTAAAGAATCAGAACCAAGGACATGGTTACTATAGTTTTTCTAGTCTCTTATATTCCCATTGTAACAAGAAAATGAATATATGATATATTTAATTTTCAATTCCCAATTGTCCATTGTAATATGGAGCCACCATCCAACTTGTATTGTGATAAGAAGCAATGGTCTATAATAGTAAAATTAGCTTGCAAGCTCTAAGGGCACATTGAAAAGGACTTATTTATCTTCAAGTTAGCCTTAGTAACTTGGTTCATGATATAAAAAAGAAAAAGAGAATCTTAGAATTTTCAAGAACACCTAATAGGACAAACAGACTCTTTGTCATGAAGTGATCAAATAGAATACAAATACAATCTTAACTAAGAGAATAACAATTAGAATTTGTGAAAGAATGGCTCTCAACTAGGATTTGAATTGGAGACCTACGATTCAAGATAGTTTTCCAAGTCTATTAATGACACTACAACAGACTACGATTTTGGAGACGCAAATATTCATAGTTGAAGGACAAACTATCATCGCAAAAACTTTTTTACGACGATAATAATTTGTTGCATAAATAGTTAAAAAAGCCTGGTCGAAAAATATTATTTGCAACGTTTTCGACAAATCGTCACCCAAAATTTTTTGCTTTGATCAGAAATCTGTCACGAAAAAGTATACCCAAGGATAAAGAAAATTATCGCGAAGGATATATTGCGATGTTAGTGTTTTGTGGCAAAACATTATTATCTTCGTTAATGCATGTGAAGGTAATAAGTTTTAGAGACGATTTGGTTTTCGTTGCAAAATATATTTAACTACGCTCACGAAACATAGCTAAAGTTTATTGGATACGTTTTCTGAAATGTAGCTAAAAAGATTTAGTGATGATTTTGCAATTGTAGCTAAAAAGTTTTGATGACCAATTTTTATTTTTTACTTTTAAATTTTTTTATTTAATTATAATAATTAATAACAATTTTAATACATCATATTGTTTGTAACATTGTTTGAATTATAATTAACATTGTTTCAATTATTGTTGGTAACATTATTTGAATTATAATTAAGTAAACGGAAATAAAAATACAACCAAATAAAAAGTACAAGATTTTATATAAAAGAATAAAATGCAATTAATAACAAAAGTTAACAAAAAATTTATGTACAAACTACGACTCCTCCTCATCGTCACTACTACTAACATGCTTTAACCCAAGTAATTGTTTGACCATCATTTTAAGCTTGATCAATTGTCGTTTAGTATGTTCTAATTTTTATTCATTATGTTATTATTTTTCTTCAGTACAATCTAACTTCTCTTCATTATGTTGTAATTTAGCCTTAACCAACTGGTTCTCTTCTTGAAGAGTCATTACATATGCTGGTCATGACGAGGAAGAACCAATTGGCTTAGGGCCAAACCTAAGACCTTTGATGTAGCCTGATCTTGTACCAAGGAAGTTGTTGCAAAAGTCATCTATATTTGGCCCATTTCCATCAAACAATGATCTTTGCAACAATTCCTACATATTAATATTTAATTCAAATATAATTAGTGAGTACCACATAAATAAATAAACATAAAAACGAAACAACATTTTGTACTTGCATAATTCTTTTGCGCTTCTTCAAACGTCCAACCTTCACCTTCCTTGTAGTGTATTTGATTGTAGAGTGTTATCTTATCACACTCTTGTCCACATAGTTCCTTCTCACTTTGAGTTATGAAAAAAAAGAATTAAAAACACAATAAATAATATTGTATTTGCTTTTATAATTATAACTTATAACCAAAGAACTTACATATTCAGTTCATACGAAAACAAATGATTTGGAGCCAGTGTTGTGAGGAGTTTTCATTTTTTTCCCTATTCTCCTTGGCTTTCTCACATTTTCTCTAAAAAAGAAATATTAATTAAATTTTGTAACAATATTAATGGAGACAAATGTGAAGAGAAAGAAGACAAACCTTAACGCTAGTAGATGCCAAATAATCACACATTTGACTCTAATTTTCTTGAGACATTCGTTCAGGAAAATGTCTCCTTACCTCCTTATCGGAAGGAAGAGATTTGTAGAATTTATTCAGCCGATAACGATGGTCCTTGACCTTTTGTTTCAACAGTGAGGTCACGTAGCTTGAAACTTTAGGCTTGCCGATATCTATGATATAGAGTTTCATCTATGAAAAACAAGTAAAAATTGAATTAATACTTAAATAATTAAAAAATTACATATAATTAATTCAATTGAAAAATCAATGAAACTTTGTCTAGAGCTTTCTCTATCAAGTTATCTTGCTTCAACTACTTCCCATGTTGAAGGTAAGGCAATTTAGTCCTCTCAATAACCCCTAGTTGACTAGAAAATTTTGCTGATTAAATCTTGTCAACAAGAAAACCTTGTGATGTATCAATATGAATAGACAACTTGCTGTTCATTACAACATTCATGCATTGCTACTCAGAACCTTTAGTGATAACTCTACGTAATTTTCTAATACCAGTATTAGAATCTGACAGCAAAAAAATGATAAAATAAAACACATTAAATATGTAAATATATATTTTAGCAGGAGTCTAATTATAGGTGGTAAAGATTAATAGACCTGAAGATCCCTCAACACTAGTTGATGTAGATAGAGGTTATTGCTGACTAACTTCATTAGTGGATGAAGACAGTAGTTGCTATCGAATAGGGTCAGGCTGATCTGGTTATTGTGGGGGAGGAACAATTTCGACAGTTGCCACCTTTTTTGAAATAAGAACCATCTCATTCATAGCTCTACAAATCAAGATATGATTAAAAAGGCAAAGTATGTTCATAACCCAGTAATAATCCCTTTGCTTCGAATGGACTCTTTGTACTCTCTATTTTAAAAGAAAATAGAGATAAGGAAATAAGATTCAATCACAAACTTCCAATATGATTGTTTGAATCAAAAATAATATACATACTCCATATATATATCGACTTTCTCGCAATTGGTCAAAATATACCAATGGGCGATTTCGAATTCGTCTTTAGTTAACTCTATATATTTACCAACCCCAAGTGGCCTTACTTTTTGGGAGAAAATTGAAAAGCCACCATCTTCATCAAAATCAAATTTACGTTCTAATCTATTAAATCTTGTCTCCAAATCATTTAAGTACATCAAAAAAATGTTAAGCATTCAATTGCTATATAAGCCTCTGCAATAGATCCTTCAGGTCGAGCTCTATTACGTACATAATGCTTTAAGAGAGCATAAAAACTTGAACAAAATATAAAATATTTGCAACTATTATTAACAAATAATTTTTAAAAAATAAAAGTTAATATGAATTACCTTTTAATCGGGAACACCCATCGAAATTAAACCAGTCAACATAGTTTTCCTTCATATGGTAAGTAAATTTCCAAATGAACCATAACATTAGAAAACAATGGGGGGAATACTAGTTTAAGCTTACATAGAATCAAAGCTATTTCTTTTCCCATTTTGTCAAAGCTCTTCAACTTTAAGTGTGGTGCAACATAATTGCTTCATAAACTCACCAAATTGTCCCAAAGTTACGAACACATCCTTCGATAAACATCCACATATTCCAATAGGAAGTAATCATTGCAAAATTACATGACAATCATGGCTTTTCAAGACTGATATTTTTGCCTCTATAACATTCACACATTGGCCTATATTTGATGCATACCCACAGGAAATTTGACTGATTTAAGATGTAACATCGGACTTTCTAAGCCCTTTTGTGTTGTTATGTATTTGGAGATACTACTGTACGTTGATATATACATGGTTGTATATGAGTTCAAAGATGAATTTGAATCCTTTTGGTTTTTATGCCAATGATTTATAATGTTATATTCCCTTACATGAACTTAGAGTTCATCGGTATGCAAAATCTTAGAGATTTCCAACACATAAGCTTTTAAGTGTGTAAAATCGTGTCTATTGGATGGATATGACTATGGTGGTTGAATTAAATGTGTTATAATGCCTTAGAAGTGATTAGACATGATTTATAGACTTATTGGATACTTAGAAAGCTTAATTGGAAAAGTTGATGTGCATAAGGGCTTATTTGTAAAATTGTTAAAAGTCAAATGGACTTAATTGTAATTTTTCAATTCTTGGAGGACCAATTTGTAATTTTATAAAGTTAAGGGACTTAATTATAATTTCCAAAAGTTCGAGGACCAAAATGAAAATAAAAGTTTTTGTCATTCTCAAATTTTGGGCTTAATTGCAAATTTAGGAAAAGTTTGGAGGGTATAATGGTAATTTCACATAACCTAAGGGTAAAAAGGTAATTTTATCATATTTTGGTCAAAGAAGGTCAAAATTCTAGACCCTTCTCTTTTATTACCGTGCACCCCCTTTGTTAAAGAGTTAAAACACGTTCTTTTAATTAAAAGAAGGAGAAGAGAGGAGAAGAAGAAGCTAGTTTCGGCCATCCCTAAAATTCACCGTTCTTTTTGATTTTTCAACTCAAACCAAGGTGTTCTAAGCTAATTTGGGGTCAAGGAACTCAAATCTATCATTAGATTTGAGAAATTCTCAAAGGATTGAAGATATCACTAAAGGAAGGTTTAGGTAAATTTTGTCTTATCTCTCTTTACATTAGGATTTTTAGTTTGGTGTTATGATATGTTATTCTCCATGTTTGAATATGCATGAAACATGGTTTAGATGAATGAAATGTGTCATGGAGAAGCTTTCTTAAGTCAAAACCGAAATGCCCCTCTTTCGTGAAAGTTTGTGAATTTTTGGATATCTTTAGAACTTGATGATTTAAATGAATTCTATGGTGTTAATTATACATGTACAATGTGAATTGATGATGAAGAATGAAGAAGAAGTATGTTGGATAGGGTTGGACGAAATGATGGAAGAAGGAATGGATGAATGTAATGAGTTATGTAATTATGCTGAATATGGCTTAAATGAAGGAAATTAGATTGAATGGAGTGGTGAAATGTGTCATTGATTGGAAGTGTTTACTATATAAAATGATAGGAGCATGAATTATTATGATAAAGTCTTGAAAATGTGACTTGAAAGTCATGCACATTAGCTGTTTGATAAAATGCTTAAGTAAACTTGGCTTAGGATTTAAGGCTTTATAATGGTATGCATTGGAAAAGACTTTCATGTTTACTAAGAGTGAACTTGAATTGTTGCTTAGATTGACGAGTAATGGCCTAATGTTCTTGGATGAAAAATGTACTTAATTAGGTTTTGAAGTTGGATTAAAGGCATTAAATGCCTTAGAATTGTAAAAGAAAAACTAATGTGAATAGTAAGGAAGTAACCATCTGAGAAGTTTAATGGTCGAATTCTATAGCTTAAAGGGAGTAATATTGTGTTTTATACACTTATGTGATGGTGTATAAATATGAAATTTATGTTTAAGTAGAAATTTCATTGTATGCCTTTTTATGTATAAAGGCTCGGGAGCTATGAATCAAGGAGCTCGTACCGAGGATTGTTGAAGTTAGGAGAGTGTATATCTTCTTTTGATGTGAGTTGGGAAAACTATATTTCTCAAATAGGATTAGAACATCCTAAGACAAATATGATGACTTGTATGTGAATTTTGAACCTAGGAAACGTATGGTAGAATTGAATTTCAAATGGATGCTAATATGCTTAGGTATTTAATAAATGACATTGTTTTGAATAAAATTTTGCACTTGGAGTGCGAAGGATGACTTTTATTACATGAAATAATGTTTTGAAGTTTACATATGAAGCAATGTTTTGAAGTTTACATATCCATAATCGATTCATGTATGTTGCGTGTATTTGTCTTTTGGCTTAGAGCCATGGCACGATTTCATTTTATCGGTTGGACCGATAAATAAAGACATAGTGCCTTACTTGATTTTTATACTTAATAATTGTATATGATTTGTTTTGTGATTGGTGAGGAAACGATTGGCCAATTGTGTGCTAGGCACATCAAATTAAGTGACCCCTATACCCTTGATGTTGGTACATAAAAGTCAAGTCCCCGTATCAACACTTTTTTACGGGACTTGCAGGTGATTCCATACCTAGGGTCTGGACACCAACGAGGACATCACTTAGGGTCATGACGCTCTTGTAAACTGTAGTCTGGACTCACCACGGATGAAGTCAAGCCAACACCGAGGATCAGTGGGTATGCACATTAGTTTGGCCAACTAGTGTTGTCACACATGATTGTTTTGCCTTATCCTAATATTTGTTTTCTGATGAGATTTGATTTATACATATGATGTTTTTGTGTTTTTGTATACTGGAACTGGAACCTATGTTCACCGGATGAGTGAATTAATAGGCTAGGCCTATATGGTTCCTAACCAGTATATGTTGAGTCATAGGCTAGGCTTATGTGTTTTCTATGTGTTGTATGTTCACTTCATAGGTTATCTATACCATCTTGGTGTGTATCTAGTTCTATTCGCGATATATGTTTTTCCTGCTCACTGAGTACATAGTGTACTCACCCCCTCCACTTTCCAACCATGCAGTTTAATTTAGTAAGCTTGAAGCTCTTTGAGGATCGTGCGGTCTTTTGACGTTTTCGAGACACTACCACACGTAGGTAGTCTCTATTTTGTACTTTTACTTAGTGGCTCATGAACTGTTTTCTTTGGGCTGGTTATGTAAATATGCTTTATCATTTTATAAATTTAACTCTTGACTGTTTTATCCTTGCAAAAGACCTTATGTATGAACTTTGATAATGTTGATGAGGTTGCTTTAAGTGGACTAAAGTCCTGAAGTTATGGTCAAAATTTCGGTGTGAACATAAAAGTGTGTTTAAATTGTTTACAAGTTTTGATATTTTTAAAATATAGCCGTTATGCTGCCCAAATTTTTCAAAAAAAAAGAGAGAGAAAGATATTCAGCTAGCCTTGCATAGTCGAAATAAGGATACCGTGAGTGTCCTTAGCCTGGGTATGCGGTGGTTGTCATGGGCCCGATGTGGTACCAGGTTATGACAATTAAAATGGTATCAGAGCCGGTTCTCTAACCATTGTGCTAGCGTAGGACGCTGGGCCCTATGGGGGGTAGATTGTATCCCACATCGGTTGGAGAGGAGTACGAAGTACGCCTTATAAGGGTATAGATACCTCTCCCCTTCAGAAGCGTTTTCCTAGGGGTGGGAAGAGCAAAACCGTTACGGGTTTGGCCCAAGGGGCAACCCAAAGCGGACAATATCTATGGGTGGTGGTCTGGGCTGTTATATAAGAAATTGACAAAAACATTGCTTCTCTCTTTTTGACATGTTGTAACAAGCAAGGGGAATAATGTACGACTCACCATCTCTTAATTTTAAATGCGATCCTTTTCTTATATTCATGTCTTCCAAGTCAAGTCCATCCTTAATTGTATCTTTCAATTTCCCATCAATTCCCATTATAATTCCTAAAATATTCTCACAAATATTTTTCTCAATATGCATCACATCAAGATTATGCCTCAATAATAATTCCTTCCACTATGGCAAATGGAAAAATATGTTTTTTTATTCCAATTGAGGTCAACATAATTTCTCGTTTGCTTCTATTAATTGGGTGTTTGTTAGGTGTAATGTAACCCAAATGTGATAGCTAATATCAGCAGTAGACAACTACAAAGGAGCTTTACCTAATTATCTTTTATAATATAACCAATTATGATAGGCATACCTGTTTCATTCATAGTTTCCATATAATTCCCATAATCGTCTAACATCTTGCCAATCCCATCATCACCATCATCATTAACATATAATCATCTACATCATTATTGTTACTATCATCATAACTTTTACCAACACTTCTACTACAACTTTCTTCCTTACATTTGCTATGATAAAGCCATGGAATATAGAATTTATCTGTGCCTCAGATTAGCAAGTGATTATATACCACATCTTTACTTTGAAAGTTGACATTTAAGCAATCGATGCAAAGACAATGAATATGAAATTCATTGCCCATTTGATGCTATACAAATTGTGGGAAACTCTTATCTCCTTCTACGTACTCAGTGGACTATTTCTGATAAGACATCCAAATTTTATCCATGTAGCTATACAATAAAAAGTAAATCCGATAAGACATCCAATTTTTACCTATGTAGCTATACAATAAAAAGTAAGTAACTGAATTATTAAATGCAATCCTCATTCAATTTTACATGACAATAAAAGTTACTACTAATTACAAAGGGTCTTCTCGCTGTGACTCCTAGGTATGTGGCGTTGTTTACACCATCTTCTTGCTGTCGCTCCTACGGTTGTGGAATTTTTAACCGATAAGCCTCATCAGAGCAACATCACTAATTTTAGCCTATATACCACCCTAGGGGTTTATTATGCATTAAATTCATATCAATTTTATGTGACAATAAAAGTTACTTCTATTAAAGTATTTCCAATTGAAGTTTTTTCACAAAGATTGAAAGTAAAGAAACACTAAGGTATGTGGCATTCTTTACACTTGCGAATTGAGAAGGAGTCTTCACGCTGTTGCTCCTAAGCTTATGGAATTTTTCACTGATAAGCCTTATCAGAGTTACATCACTAGTTTACAACCTATATACCATCCTATGGGTTTATTATGTATTAAATTCATAACATTTTTACTTGACAATAAAAGTCACTACTAATTAGAGTATTTTTGATTGAAGTTCATTCACAAAGATCGAAAGCAAATAAACACTAAGGTATATGGCGTTGTTTACACCTGTGAATCAAGAAAGGGTCTTCTCACTGTTGCTTCTAGGCTTATGGAATTTTTCACCCATCAGACTCATCGGAGTTGCATCACGGGTTTCCAACCTATATTGGTTATGCATTAAATTCATATCAATTTTACGTGACAATCAAAGTTACTACTAATTAGAGTATTTCTAATTGAAGTTCATTCACAAAGATCGAAAGCAAAGAAATCCTAAGGTACCTGGCATTGTTTACACCTATGAATCGATAAAGGGTCTTCTCCTTGTCACTCCTAGGTTTGTGGAATTTTTCGTCGATAAGCCTCATCAGAGCTGCATCACTGGTTTCCAGCTTATACACCATCCTACGGGTTTATTATGCATTAAATTTATATTAATTTTACATTACAATAAAATTTACTAATAATTATAATATAAGTATCTTACACAAACCATCACCTCCTTTGTATTTACACAAAACCCAAATACAAATACTCGTACTATTAAACACAAAAATATGGTAGACTAGTTAGAAAAGTTATCTGGCTGGAGACAACTACAAAGTATAAGGATGAAGGACGATGTTGGACAATTATTAACAGTCTTTAACACAAAAACTCAGCTTGCGATATAATACACATATTAAAGCAATCACATTTATTACTACAAAATGAAAGAGGATTGAAGAAAAAGAAATTCTTCAAACAAAATACAAAATGCAATTACCACAACTTCATTCTAAAAATACTTATTAATCATATCTATTTAATATGGTTATATACATATTTAGAAATGCCTTATTTTTCTCCACTTTGTTGTGGTGTCTTAGATGTTGAAATGTTATGAACTATTCTCTTACCTTCACAACATGTTTCAAGTTTCTCATTTATAAATCTCTTGTCATAATCACTTTCAACATGGTTAATTCCCTTTTCATTTTGAATTCTTTTAACATTCTCTACAAGAGCATTAAAATACTCGTATTTAAAAGTAACAAAAATCTCTCAAGAGCATTAAAATACTTCTATAAAGTTGTTCTCACATTTCTTAACTTCCAAAAGGACACCAAAATCATTTAATTCGGATCAGTATACAAAGATATATACTCAAAATACCTTAGGCTATTCTTAAGCTCCAATAGAATTGGTACCTCAACTTCCAACCAAAATT
>JAOSBL010000008.1:25687899-25702203 GCA_027568915.1 Erythroxylum roraimae
AAACATGTACTCATATTGATATATTAAACACTTATGACGTTTTCTTTATTTTAATTATCGTATTATGACATGTTTGGAAATTGCAGTTAAATAATAAGTTGTTGTTTGCATGTATTCAATTCTTATTATACATTAACAATTATTATAATTAATATTTAACAAAAAACAATTATTATAATTAATGATATATTCAAAAATTGATAAATTGTTAAATAAATTTATTCATAAACAATATTTATTTTTTATAAAATCAATAATAATTTACAATTTTGAAAAATATTACATTTGCAAAAAATTATAAAACAAATGTAAATTAAAAAATAATTATAATTCATATTTTTTGGAAAATTGAAAAATTGAAAATTATTAATTAAAATTGATTAATTATAAATTTTAGAATATTCAGATAAATGAAAACAAATTCATTAATTTTGAAAATTTATTTTAAATCAATTTATTTTCGGTTAAAAAACAATTATTAATTATTTCACAATCTACGACGTCTACACAACAAGACGTCGAAGAAAGGTTATTTTCTGCGACGTCTTGTAAACGTCGGCATAACAAATCCTTTCTCGACGTTTACTTATAACGTCATACAATATCTTTACATTTACAGACGTCTTCATACACGTCGTAGAATGGTTGTTTTCTACGACATCTTTGGCACGTCGTTAAAGCTTTTCAATCCGTGACGTTTACTTCAGACGTCGCAAAATGTTTACACCTTTCTTGACGTCTAGAAAAACGTCGAAGAATATCTGGACTTTCCACGACGTTTGCCAACAGACGTCGTAGATCACTAATGCCTACCCTACTTTTCACGATGTTTTTTGTGATGTTTTCATAAACGTCGTAGATAATTTTCTACGACAGTTAAGTGCCTTCTGCGAGTTTAAAAAACGACGCAGAAAGCCTCCTTTTTTTTTAGGGTATCATACAAGCGTGTTTAACAAATTTCCGGGAAAAGATACTCCGAAAAAAATTTACTTACGAGAGGTTTATGGTCTGTTTTGACTTTTGAGTCACTTATCAGTGGCAGTTGAAGGAAATTCAAACTTACAAATCTGATTCATCACTGGTCTCATTTGAGTTGACCAAATACGACGAATGATTAAACATATCTCAACACCTCTGGGGGCCCAAACAATTACATAATCATATCCAAATCATTATTCTCTCTCTTTACCCGTAGATATGTGGGTAAAATGGGAATATTCAAAAGACAAAAGGAAAACAATTTAAAAGAAAGAAAATAAAACTACTATTGAATACTATACGGTATACAGGCACAAATTGAGATTCCCCGATATTCCAGCCTTTCTTAAATGCACTCTTTCAACCTCCAAACCGCCCTAAAACACCAGTGCTTTTTCTGTTATATGTAGACTGGTAGAAAAACACCAAAACAACTTAGAGCTTAGCTAGAGTCTAGAGAGCACTTGGTGCACACAAAAATGTTAAAACAAAACGAATTCTGATAATTGCCTTTGAATTCAAAGCATATGCTGGCAGACATTGTAGCTCCAACAGCAGCTCCATTAAATTTCACATCTGAGGACATTAAATTATCACATTCCGTCGAGAACGATAAAGGGTTAAGCATTTAGTTTACACTGACACAAATTCAATGTTCTTTTCCCCAATTGGGGAGCATGTCTGGTCAGTATAACTGTCAAAAAGGTCAAAGCACCATTGCGTTCTTGTGCTTCAACCCTAACCCAGTGTTTCTTTTTTTTTTCACCAATTCTTTTACCCTTTCCTGTAGTTTCTTCTAGATTCAATCAATGGTCAAACGCCGTAGCAATGTTAGGAACCAGATTATTAGTTTCTAGGAAATGAAATAAAAGTCATGTACATTAAGGCTTTTCTAGGATGAATTTTGCGACCACCTTTTGTTGTCTCGAAGCAGAAAATATTATTACGATACATTATGGCCCAGGGTTGAATATATATTGTAGTCTGAGTTATTGTTTACAGTTCATGGTACGAAGCCTTTTTCTTAATCAAATGCTCGCAGTTGGATATAAAAATATGCAGAGTAGGTATGGCATTGAACAAAAAGCAGAAAAGCAACATTTTCAGACTCGAAGCTCGTACAACTATTATATAATATAAATACATCAAATAAAGCTCCAAAAACACTCATATCTAATGATTAAAATCGCTATAAACTAATTTCTAGCAATTAATAAGGACTTTGGTGAATATGGAAAACTTCTCACAATCCACTTCAAATAAAGGACTGATACAACAAAGCAGAATGAACATTAGGGTACTGTTGGTCGTCAACTTCTACCTATTATGCAAAGGATTTGGACCAGTGGGAACAACACGCTCTTCAGCTAAAGAGTTGTTGTTCGTAGTGAAGTCCGTGAAGTTGATGGCTTCAAGTGATTCTTCTGATGAACTGATAATCTTCTTGGCACCACCAACGGTGTAGAAGAAAGTTCTCCTTGGAAGAACTTGAGAGCCAACAATTGCAGAAGTCAAAAGACATGTAGCTATGACGACGACAGCTAATCTCATTGCACCTGTTTTTCACTCCCAATAATTTTTTTTCTCTGGAAAATAGAGCAAAACCCAGTAGAATGCAAATGACACACGAGAGATTTATATACTTGAAAAGGGACCACACGCACAGGTGAGAGAGAAAACAAAGATGCAAAAGGAATACAGATATGCTATACCATCCCAGTGAATGAAAGAGATAGAAAGATACAGAATGGTTTGTTATCGTTCAATGGAAGTTATAGGAAGTTATAGATACATTAACTATGGCTCCTCGGATTACAGCAGTATTTGATATATCACCATCTATGGATCCAAACGTCCACCAAACTCATTTATTGCTTTGAATTCCATTGGATATAAAAGTAACTACCAACTTACACTTGGAAGAGTAAAACTAGAAAAAAGAAAGTAGATATGTGACATTTTTAGGTTCTAACAAGGGCCCTATCTAGGAAGTCTCGCACTTAGGTCAGAGCCAATAGACAGATCTCTGTCTCTATTTACAATTAGAATATTAGAGGAGAAGGAGATAAATGGATTTTTAATAAAAATAAATAATAGCTTGTTGTGAAAATAGCTTGCTATAGAAGTACTTGGGACCCTAACACTAGTTTCTCTCTTAATCGAATTTCCTTTTCTGTCGCGCATGAAATATTTGAATGCTTAATCTTTATCAAATTTACAATTCTCTTTAGACTCGCTTCCGATGTTTTTCTACAATCAGTCCACTACATTCTTCCCCCTTTTTTTCTTTTTTCTTTGCACTTTCTACTGTGATCCCTCGTCTCTGTTAAATTCTTTAAATCCTTTGTAACTAGTATTAATTGTTGACGGTTGTTTTACCTTACTAATTTCCTAGATTCAGCTTCCCCGATAGAGGGAATTCTCTTACTTTTAGTCTTTGCCTTTTTAAGACAATTTTTTGAATTTTCAACCATTTTATTTTAATCTCTTTCTTTTTTAGCATTTCGTCGAAAAATCAGTTAGATTCTTAACGAGGGTCATCAGTTAAATCATTTAGATGTTTTTTCCTATTATCTTGTTCAAATCCTACAACCCTAGTATTTAGTCCTTTCCTCCATCCTATAACATTTCAATCATTCTTACCAGTTTATCTCTCCTTCACTCTCCAGCTTTTAGTTCAACGCACTCCCAACGTTTCAATATTCTTTTAGAGTGTTGGCTAACCGGGATACTAAGCTATCACTACAAGAAAATTAGTTTTACCAATGGACAATTACAAGCGGAAAGGTAACCATTGGTAATTATCGACGAAAAATTAGGTTCTGTCAATAAATTGTTGGCAAAAATTTCAACTTGTGATGGAACAAAAATTCGTCAATAAATATGAAGGGAAATCAAAGTGGGGAAATTTTTCGACGGAATATAGCGACGGTAAGAAATACCGTCGGTAAAGCGTCGGTAAAATTTAGTCCTAAACGTCGTCATTTGACTTCGTTTCAACGTTTTGAAAAGAACGAAAACAACATCATTTTGATTTATGATTATCTCTTGCAACATCATCTTCCCCCATTTCCTTTCTTCCATCTCACCTCACCCACAGCCCTGTTTCTCCCCTGTTGTCGCCCTCGTCACCGTGCCACCACTCGTCTCATCATCCGACCGTGTCTCCTAGTCGTGCAGCCGCGAGTCATCACCGCGGCCGTCCGACTGCTTCTCCTCGCCATCATCAGACTGAAACTCCTTGCCGTTGTCGGTATGTCGTCGTCATCTTTTTGTCAATGAGTTCCAATGATACCAGTTTATATATGTTTGTAATGACTAAATGTAAGTGTTATCTGGATTTGGATTCATGCTCTAACGATTTTGTCTTAATGTCATTTGTTATTTTTTTGTAAATGAAACAACATAGATTATTATTCAATTGCTTTGGTAGTTTGGATAATGTTTGTCACCATTCAATTGCTGCTACAATTTTTGAAAAAATTGATCGTGAATAGATTGCTGAATAAAAGACAATGCTTTTATGTCCTTCTTTTTGTTTTCTTTCAACATAGGTTCGTCATCTGGATTAAGATACCCTTTCTCTACCAAATCCCATAAATCTTGAATCCGAAATAACATCTTCATTTTGATGCTTGAGAATTCATAACATTGACCTTTGAAAATAGGAACTATTGGTTAAGAAAGACTTACTACATTGCCATTAGTTGCAATAGTTTGTATGCCTATTTTTGAATGAACTTGGCATCTTTGATACCACAATATTAGGAAGAGCTTGAAAAAATGGAGGAGTGGTAAAACAAGTGCAAAAAGTTAAAAGTAGTGGACAAATATTTCAGATGTATTAAACTTAACTATTAATTGAAAGACCAATGAACCTTTTAACTAGGCTTTACAAAGTAACGGAGAGATTTAATAATAACAGAAATAATGGCACAACTAGGACACGATCTAATAACTGAAAATAGAAAAATGAGGAACTAAACAACCGTTACAAAACATGGCCAAAGACTGTTGCAAAAGATGTTCATATACAAATAATATAGTTAGCAATTTTGAATCATTTGATACCATAATAGAGTACATAAACTGAGGCTAATAATTCTTGTATTTCATTGTGAATAAGTACAATATTTTTATACACAATAAAAGATAAAGAGAAATAAGTATAAGGTAAAAAACAAATCAAACCAGCAAAACTATAATTAATTGATATGGCTATCTCTGAAATATAATAAATATGTTACACAAGTTATCACTTCATAAGATCTTACGCTTGATATAAGTCTTGTGAATATAATTGAATTTCTACTGCTTGAAATATATTTTAAATAATAACTTTTGGTTATGTCAATCTACATATGATTTTAAAGGTAATGAATTTTTTTTTCATTTTTTCTTTCTATAACTTCATATGTCGAAAATATTCTGAATGTGCAATAGCTAGTTATTGGCTATAGACCCTACAAAGTCCTATAACTAATAGACCTTTTTTGGTTAAATTGGTTTGGGTTAGTTAACCATATATCAATTAAAATATAAAGAAAATGTAGGAAGACTTTGATAAACAATAAGTGCTATATATAGAAATATAAAAGGAGTTCTAAATATGTTAATTGATAAACCCAACAAGTTTTACAGAAGTTTCAAAGATTTAATCAAGATCTTAAGGAATCTAGCTCTAACTTTGTAGAAGAAAGGAAATTATTTGTATAGGAAAGATTAAATATATTGTCTCATGTATTTGATATTGTATTTGAATTTCTTACATGAGTTTAAGTTTGAGGTAATGAGTCTAATAGTGGTTCAATGCGAAGTGTGCAGAGGTAATGGAAGAGGGGGTCTCCTTACCTCCACCTTTTGGTATCCTAAAAAAGATTGGAAGGTTCTCCATTCACCATGATGCTGAAGTAGTAATGACACACTTTTTGATCCAATGACTATAGTTGTTTAGTAATCCAAAATTTGCCATAGCTTAAAATAGATAAGTACAACTTATAATGTCAAATACTTTATGAAAATCAACTTTAATAGAGTAGCTTTTAGTAGCTAACTTGTTATAATAATTCTTGAACAAATCTTGATTAATCAATATGTTATCACTAATACCCCTACTCTAAACACTTCTTGGCAAAGATCTAATAAGAGAATTTAATATGCTTTTAATTTGATGTTTTTCCTTATTATCTTGTTCAAATCCTACAACCCTAGTATTTAGTCCTTTCCTCTATCCTATAACATTTCAATCATTCTTACCAGTTTATCTGTCCTTCACTCTCCAGCTTTCAGTTCAACTCACTCCCAACGTTTCAATATTCTTTTAGAGTGTTGGTTAACTGGGACACTAAGCTATATATTCGATGAGCTACATAAGAAAATATATTTTTATGGATGAACCACTACAACTATAAATAGAACATGCTATACAAGAGTGTATGTGGTATTCCAAATGATCCAAGAACTGCCTGACTTAATACCTCTCATGAGATTAAATGAGGATGATAAATTAGTTGAAGATATAGTGGCAATATCTTACCAATGGAAGCCAATATGAAACTACCAACGAATGAATTAAAAACCCGATAAGCAAGCACTTGTAGAGAGAGGATTATAGGAAGATAGCACCTTAATCGTAATCTCTATAGAGAATAAAAAAATCAAAGCTCCTAACAATCTTCTTAAGGAAGGAGATAAAAGTGATTTGATTAGTATGCATGTCAAGGTATATTATCGAGAGCATCATACAAGTACATGAGCTAATCAAGAGACCATCAATATTGGATCTAATTTTAATAAAGAAATTCTTTCATAGAAAAATATTAACCCTTTTGAGAGTAAAATTATTCTGTACTTCGTATGGATACTAAGTCACCTGAAGACTAGATGAATGATAGAAAGGAAGTCTAAGTTGTAGCTAGGAGAAGATCGAGTCAAAAAAATAGAGCCAAGGGCTCTAATCGTTAAATCATTCCATGAAGTCTTTCCTGACGTAAAAGAGGGCTTAACAACCCTAAGAAGAAGCAAATATTATATGACTCTACTTTTAACAAAACCTATATTAATTAGGGTTTTATGAAAACTAAACTAAAGGTTAAGATGTGGATTTTGAGTAAGTATTGGTCAATAATCACCAATCATCAATATCATTTTAATAACAAAATTGTGGTAGCATATGATTATAATAAAATTGAGGTTGATCACTTCAGGACCTTTAATCAATTAATCCATTTATTGATAATGTTATTATAGGAATGAGACCTGGTATATATTACATTCATTTATACTGCTAACATGATTTTTCAAAGGACCCCACTTTAGAATGAGATAAAAAATATACATGCCGGTATAGATGTCTCCCAGATGATCATTTAAGACTTCAACAACATCATTCTTATAATAAAAGAAGAAGGCAATATTAACTTGAGAAATTTCAATAATGATTTTAGAATATATACTAGCCATATTGAGATTACAAACCTAAGATTTGAAGAAATTTCTTTGCTTAGAGTAATAGATAACGGGTGAGATGGTTTACATATGTGTGAGGAAACTTCAGATGGCGAAGGAGGAACTTGAAATGCTAAACCAAGGACACCATAACAACACATATCTGGCAATCATGGAAGCTAAAAGCATTCTACAAGAAAAACAAGTTGAAGATTACCAAATCCCAAGGGATCAATCAAATCAAACTCAACAGAGAATAGTTGTAATGAGTTATAGTCACATTCTAAAAGTTCATAACTATCTATTGAAGTAAAATGTAAGAGTTTAATGGCTCAAAGTTAGGGCTATGAACATTAGTTACTTCCATAAAACACTTTCAAGGAGAAACACTGACATGATCATATTACTTTTCAGAGGGCATGATTAAGTAGTTAAAAAGAATCAGACGATACCTTTAAAGGCTTATAACTATTTCCAAAACACTCTCATCACACAAACAAACACAGAAACAAACATAGGCGGACACACACGTATACGCCTTCGCGCATACGCACACACACACACACACACACACATATGCACACGCTGATATGTGCTTAAATGTTGATACATTTAATCCATGACACTTAGTGATTAATACTTTAAAATACTCGAGACATTCACTTTAGTTCATATGTAGTTATAGGTACAATTTAAAGTGTAACATACCACTTCCATATAGCATATACTCAAACATCCAAAGGCTATTCAAGAACATACCCTATAAGAATGACACGTTAGAATAGTCACATTAACTTATTATGGCATCATACATAACACAAGTATTCAAAATGATCAAATCTCCTCTCATTTCATTCGCAAAACAAACTTACTTACGTTGTAACATTACAATTCATATCCATGTATTTACATTACATAACATTTGAGAGTTTACAATGCCATACAAAATGTTAACATGCAATGAGAAGCTAAACAAACACATCTTAAAGAAACTCCTTAGATATTAGCTGACCAGACCTTTAAGACATTTTTGTTCTCAAAATGATAGTACTAGAATTATACTTGGTTGTCTTAGAAGCTAGAACGCCCTTGTACTTGAAAATCAACGTTACAATTTTGATGAGTTTGTGAACTTAGTGAGCGAACCATCATTGATGTGTTTACTCCAGTCAGAATACAAAGTCAAGTATATGACCAATTTTAATAAGTTTAACACATCATCCAGTATCAAATCCCATATCACATTTTGTCATATTTCATTAAGTACAAGTACAACATGTATAAAAACATTTCATAACACTATTCTAGAACAATCCATTATTTCATCTCAATCATTCATATGATACATGTAAAGTTATATATATGCAAATGCACACGTGACTCCATTTTCATTTTACTTTGTTGTGACCAACGCTTATTTACTGTCCTGTATCTATTGTGGATATCGGGCTCATTTTATTTACTGTCCCGTATCTGTTGTGGATACTATAGTCATTATTAACTGAGCCTATGGCACAATCA
This sequence comes from Erythroxylum roraimae, assembly GCA_027568915.1. NCBI lineage: Eukaryota > Viridiplantae > Streptophyta > Magnoliopsida > Malpighiales > Erythroxylaceae > Erythroxylum > Erythroxylum roraimae. The sequence goes on from JAOSBL010000008.1 coordinate 25,696,846, forward strand.
TAAAGCTCTTTTTCATGTTGGTCACTTTGGTCACAACTCCTTTATCTGATCATGCATATCAATGCAATGGAATGCATCAATTCATATAATATGCTATCAATACTTTTCATTCAATGTGTTCATGTCATTTATCACATTCTTCGAACCTAAGTCTAGCATTCAACATCTAGTTGAGTACACATTCCATATTACACATACAATTTGAATACACTTCCATACATAGTCCCAAGTATCAAACTCCTCGGACCACCAATGTTTGGAATCATAGCAGTCATATAAGTAACAGTTTAATAACTGAAAGTTAACCAAAAACAATTCAATCATAGTGAGAAACATCTAGGTTAACTCACAGTACGCTCCAGATAAGCTATTGCCTTGATGATCTGACATTGTCGGGATGCTGGTGATCAACTTGTGCGTCTAAAGTCATGTAATACACACATAGTTCACATATTACTAAGTTGTTCAATTAAGTGAATATTCAATCATGCACATGTATATGTGCCATGTTCAATGCATGCTCAATTGATTTCCTAGGTATATATCCTTATTCACAAATCTTGACCATTAAAACATCATAACTTATATATAAGTAGTTGCAATTAGGTCTATACCTTAAGTAAACTTGATTACTTTAAATTCATCATTCATACATTTACTAACCCTTTTCTAGCAATATATTCACACTAATTTTTCCCAATTCTCTTTCATTTATACCTAATAAACATTACTCATATCCTTTGGATCATATTTTCATTTATAAGAACACCTTTATACCTTTAACAACTCATAATTTCCAAATTTAAACATATTGATATCAAGACATATCCATTCCTTAAGTTATAACATCAATTAATAACCAAAACTATCAAACACTTAACCAATTAATGAAGCAACTATCTAAGTTCATTTCAAGCCCCAATCAAACCCAAATGCACCAAAGTAAAGTGACTTATCTTCTTATCATTCAACAATTACACAACATAAAATTTTTTAATTTCAAAGCATTGCCTACGATCGTGGGGCACCTTCCCATGAATGTGGGACGAGTGCCATAAAGTGCACTATCCAATTTCCTTTAATTTTCTAGATTTTAACACCTTCATACCAAATTTAAAACATCTTCATATTAGTTCATTAGTTATATCTCAATTATACCTTAATTATACTTCAATTCCTCATTAATTTCATCTCTAATTCCAACTTAAAATCATTCAATTGGCAGCTCATAAACTATTTATCTTTCATGCATGCAAAAATAAAATAGAAACTTTCATTCACTTAATCTCACCATATATCTAGTCCTTTTTTTTTTCCAAATTCAAGAACACTTCACTAGCACCTTTCTTTAGCATAAATTCACCTTCATTTAAACTTCAAATCTCAATCTAAGTCATCCATATAGCAACCTATAACCTACGGTTCTAACACGTCAAAACAAAACAAAAAAGTATCCAATTCATGTATCATTTTGCAGCACGCTTCGTCGTCAACATCACATGCAATCCATCCCAATTTGATCATCATAAACTTTCTATTACAACATGCCACAAAGGTCAGTACTTTACTTCTTGTTTAGCTCAAGTTTCACCTCAATTCATCAAGTCTACTTTTTTAAGGCCCCAAAATATACCCCAGATGAAATGTTAATTATTTATGAAAGTACATGTATGATATGAGTTAAAATTGTGCTATGATTTGAAAGTGAAAGGCATGTGACTTGAATTTTGGTATTGATGGACCATAGTTAGTGAATTGCAATTAATTGAAGACATCAGAGAATTGAGGTATTTAAATGTTCACTTGGACTAGGAAAAATGATTAAGAGACAAGTTAAGTTGGTACATGAAAATTAGAATGGTTAAGCCTATAAGTTAGTGATATTTGGCATAGCTAATGCATTGACATTTGGCATCATCCATTGTGTGAAAAATGGATTGAAAAGAATGTGACAAATGGCATTGTTAATAAGTTGACAAGTGGCCTAATGGAAGTGATGCAATTGGTAGCATAAATGGTGGGAAAATGGGAGTCATGCATTGGAGACGTGTCAATGCGTAAATGAGGCACCTAGTAGCTTAGGTGTTACATTCTTGTAAGGAAGTTTTTGTAGCCCTCACTTTGTTTTCAATTTCTCCACTGAAATCATCCTTGCCCATATTCTGAATTTCTGCATCAATCTTACATGTTATCACACAAATTCCTATGCCAAACTATTCCTTAAGGGAGTTACTTCATGTTATCCTTTATGTTGCTGTCTCTATGGTGTGAAGATCATCTTAGTTCCACCTTGATCTTGAAGCTGGGTTTGGTTGCTTGAAAGGGCTGATATAGTTGGATCTTTGGAGTTGTTCTTTGATATTAAAAAGCTAAGGGAATACTAAACTTAGCATCATGTTAGAACATGTATTGTTTGATGTTTGAAGTGGATAAAATGTGTACTGAATTAAGAAAGAATTGAGTTTAGAAACTTGATACATAATGGATACTTGTTAGAAGGAGTGGTTCCACTGAATAGGTATTGGTATTTTAGCCATATCTTAACCTGTAAATCTATAAATAAGGTGATTTTAAATTCATAATAAACTAGATACATATATCTATAACTTTTATGGAGGAATTGAATTTTATTTCTGTCACTAAGGGTTTTGAAATTTGGTTTGAAGTTGAGTTCTAGTTGCTGTCCATGGTTGAGAACAATCTGTAGTATTTCGGGTATAACTCTAGGAATAATGATCCAAATTGCATGAAATTTATTTCTTTTGAAACTTAATATATATAGGAACATTTGTATATAAGAACATATTGTCTAAAAACGTCATTTTCTAGGTCAGAATGGCAATACAAAACTGATCCAAAAACCTGTCCTGTGCAATTGATGAACTATATAAGGGTAAGTTAATTTATTTGGTATAATAGGACTTAAATGGACTTGTTTAAGGTTTGTTATGAACTTAAATTGGTATTCAATTTAATCGAGATGATAATATAAAGAATGTATGGTTTAATAATGATGAATACAATATTGAATTGCTTGGTGTGTTCATGAATGAATGAGTTCCAAAGGCTTATATATTATGAATTGGATATGGATATTTGTGAATTGGGAATTTCTACGATGATATTGCGTTAATTTCCAGACCATCAAATGTCTGAGGAGTTTGATATTTTGGGATTGTATTAGAAGTGCTTTCTATTTGTGTGACTACACATAATTTGTAATGACTCAATACCTCTATTGATGCGTTAGTGCACATACTTGTAATTGTATGACATGTTAGTTTGTTTGGAAATCAATGGGTATGTTAAGTTGAACAAAGTGGAATAAAGTGGTATTTGTTGCAATATGTTCCTCATATGAGAATTTTGAAATGAACCTGTTTTGTTTTAAAATTGTTAAATCCTAGCCGTGGGTAAATAGGCATGCATAGAAGGGTTTGCAACTGCTCCTGTGACACCTCTATGTCTCATGTTACTGACACTTCGATGTCACCTATTATTGAGACATAAGTCTCTCCTATTCTGTGATACCGATCATAGTATCTCCTGTATTAGTTGCATTACCCACTTCTATATAAAGGATTAACAGACTAACTTGTTTTGTATTCTATTATATGCTCAGTTCTGATATAAATAAGCTTTGATCTAAAACATCTGAGCTCTGTTCTGAAATAAGAAAATTCTATTTTTTTACAGACAAGTTTTGTTCTGATATTATAATATTCAACTTTGAAGTTGGTGAGATTTTCTTTGAAGGAAATGCATAACCTGTTCTGATATGTTATATTTTGTTCTAAGGTTCATGATATTTTGGTTCAATTTGAAAATGGATAAGTAAACACTATTTATAATCTGATGTGATTTTGAATATGTGAATTTTTGGATGACTATATGAAATAATTATCAACTTATATTCTGTTTAGTTTATTCACCACTAAGCTTTATGCTTAGCACGGTCGTTTTGCCCTGTACAGGTTCATATAGGAGGGTTTGAAGACCAGGATAATAACAATCGCAGTGGCCAATGAAGAATGTGTTTTGTTTTAAATTCACATTAAATTAGATACATATGTCTACAACTTTTATGGATTAATTGAATTTTATTTCTATCACTAAAGGTTTTGAAAATTGGCTTGAAGTTGAGTTATGGTTGCTATCCATGGTTGAGAACAGTCTATAGTATTTTGGGTATAACTCTAGGAATAATGAATCAAATTGCATTAAATTTATTTATATTGAAACTTAATACATGTAGGAACATTTGTATAAAAGAACATATTATCTAAAAACGTTATTTTCTAGGTCAGAATGGCCATTCAAAACTGATCCAAAAACCTGTCCTATGAAAATAGTTGTTTGGAGGTTTCGGGTCACTTATCCCACAATTGTGGGAATTGATTAGGAAGGTGAAAAAATGGGATTTTGTGCAATTGATGAACTATATAAGGTTAAGTTAATTTATTTGGTATAATAGGACTTAAATGGACTTGTTTAAGGTGTGTTATGAACTTAAATTGGTATTCAATTTAATTAAGATGATAATATAAAGAATGTATGGTTGAATAATGATGAACACAATATTGAATTACTCAGTGTGTTCATGAATGAATGAGTTCCAAAGGCTTATATATTATGAATTGGATATGGATATTTTTGAATTGGGAATTTCTGCGATGATAGTGTGTTAATTTCCGGACCATCAAGTGTCCGAGGAGTTTGATATTTAGGATTGTGTTAGAAGTGCTTTCTATTTGTGTGAATACACATAATTTGTGATGACTCAATACTTCGATTGATGCATTAGTGCACATACTTGTAATTGTATGACATGTTAGTTTATTTGGAAATCAATGCATATATTAAGTTGAACAAAATGGAATAAAGTCGTATGTGTTGCAATATGTTCCTCGCATGAGAATTCTGAAACGAACCTGTTTTGTTTTAAAATTGTTAAGTCCTAGTCGTGGGTATATAGGTATGCCTAGAAGGGTCTGCAACTACTCCTGTGACACCTCGGTGTCTCCTGTTACTGACACTTCGGTGTCTCCTATTACTGACATATTGATGTCTCCAGTTATTGAGACATAAATCTCTCCTATTCTGTGATACCGATCACAATATCTCCTGTATTAGTCCCGTTACCCACTTGATCGGTGCCATCGTTCGATCTTAAGATCAGTCCCTTGGAAACCGAGTCAAAAATTTAAATTCCACGGATTGCAATATAGGATGCAACCTCGGGTCGTCTCACTTAATTGGAACCTAACGAAAAAGGTTTAAGCTAGCCTAATTGTCAAAAATGCAATAAAGTTGATAAAAGGGGGGTTTGGATCGTTGGTATGAATTAAGGAAATTTAA
>JAOSBL010000008.1:25780329-25798779 GCA_027568915.1 Erythroxylum roraimae
AACATGCATCACGTTAGCTCACTGTTAAATGGATAATATTGTTTCATTATATATCTCATACATAATGAATGCATGGCAAAGCTTAGGGTTGACAATTTTTATAAATGGCTTACAATTACAAATTTTTATTTTGGTTAGCACAAGTAATTTTTATTTTGTTAGTCTAAGTTAATCCTTGTTTTAGTGGAATTAGATGTTTCATATAAGATTCATATAAGAGGTGGATGTTAAAAAAAGAATAAGAGATGATTTTTCTGGGTATTCAATTCAGAGTTAAAAGTATAAGGCTTTCTTCCCCTAGAATATTTCTTAAATTCTAGGGGTGATTTGTAAAGACTAACTATGGTGTCTAGTTTTTTACAACTAGATGCGAATTCCATAAGATCCTATTGTGAAGTTGGTAATCTTTGTATGATTTAATTTTGAGCCTTTGTTTATTGAATTAATAAAGAAATGTTCATCTATATTGTTTTTTGCTTAGCTCTTATTTTGAGACTAAGTTGTGTTCCTTTTCCATTTTCCAATTAATGTAGAAAGACATCCTTTAGTTTTCCTGCATTAGTTTGGTAATAGATTGTCGATTTAACTATGGCTACATGTAGTGGAAGGTCATATAGAGAATTTCCCAATGATCGAAAACATGATGAATTGATTTTGCAATTTCTGGAGAAGTTGGAAGGCCTTGAGCCTTATGTTCAAGGTGTTCCAAACCCAAACTAACAAAATATGGTTAGCCAGGAACCTATGCTTGATAGTGAAAATGTGATATGTGAAAAAGAAAAACCTAAGTTAAATAGGCTAACAATAACTAACAAGTAGGAAAATATAAACTGCAAACTTAACGAAGTTGTCATAAAAAAAAAGTTCTCTAGATTGAATGGAAGAGGTCATCATACAATTACTTTCCTAGGAAAGGTTTTTATATGGCAAAGAAAGAAAAGAAAATTTTCTGAAGAATGTATTTGTTAGCATGAAGTTTGGGATGAGCTAGGCGGAGACTTCAATTGAATGATTGAACGATACATCTCTTGATATAATGAGGATGACTGTTAGAGAGGTACTTTAAAGACAATCACCTTTAGCACTTATTGTACAAATTTTTTTATTATTAAAAAGGGTTTTTTTGTTAATTTGATGTTCATGTTCTTTATGAATTGACAGTGATCTTAAATCGAATTAATGAAGTCCTTGGTACATTACATAGCATGAAGGAAATCATGATGAGATCATGATAATGAGGTTCCTATCATGTGTAATTATATTAGTATCTAAATTATCCTTAGTTATAGGATTAATGAGACGGGACATTATTAATCCGAACAGACTAGCACATGTTATACTCCTTGATTAGATCAAGCAATGGATCACATAAGCTGTAAGCATAAGATGTTTAGAGTTAACATGTGAATGCTTGCTAAGAGTAGTAAGTACGTTTGATGACCTGCCATGAGACAATCTTATGGATAATCTATTATAGTGTCAATGATAGTCTCATCATAGAAATGGTGCAAAAATCCTTAGACTTGAGATGCTCAAGGATATCTTGGATACTAATCCTATACTTTGACTTCATTCGTCATTACCTCTTAGAGGTTGCCCATAAGGTGGAGATTGGGTACAGCTTGAGGTATTCGAAGGTAAATGAGTAGCCAATAAAGAATTCACCACTCCTGATAAAAGGAGAAGATACTCACAGCCTCTTGTCAAGGTCATTACTCGGGAATCTCTGGTTAGAGTGGAAATGTCATGAAGATAGTCTTCAGTGACATATCCAATTGAGTAATGAGCCTCGAGGACAAGAACTAATATCACTTGGGCAAGATATGGCGTAGTCAGTCTAGTGGGAGTTGACACTTTAACTATACTCTGAACTAAGTGAGGTATAGATGGTGAAATGATGAATTGCGCGGGAACAGTATCTATGAAAGGGTTCGTAGTCAAACTACTGACTTTCCGGTCAATTGGGGTCATGATGGTTGCTAGATACCGCTCATGACTTGCTTGAATTAAATGTTAATTCAAGTGGCCAATATAACTGCAAACTTAATGGTTCAAACACATTGAAGATGTGAAGAATGAATAAAATGGTTTTGGACGGGAATCTAAGATATGAGAGATGTATGACTAAGCTACAAAAGTGTGGCAGTATAGGGTTATTTGATTGTGAATCATATGACACGTGTGAATCTTGCTTATTAGATAAGATGACAAAATTATCCTTTAATAAGCAAGATGATAAAATTTGAATAATTACTAAATAATTTGAATCATTAATAATAAAACAAGAGGTATCCTCTTACACGAGTTAATTTGTGGGAGTCACCATATTAGGCATATAGATCGCATTATAATACAAAGAAGGGAACTATGATTTTATGTAAAAAGATCTATGAGAAAGATAATGAAGAAATATATATAATTGCAAATTTGATAACAATTAAGATAATGTTTAAAAGGTTAACTTTTCGCAAACTAAAATTGCAATTTCTGGCCTAGCATAATTCAAAAGTTAGAAAGTTGTCTATGATTAATTAGTAGACAAATCTTCAAATAATAACGTTAAAAGTCTAGTCGTCTTGGCACTATCACAAATCTGTCATCCCTAAATTGCTGGATCCGTTTTTAGTTGTACAGCAAATGGTGAAATGGAACTGTTAGAAACAATGATATCGTAGCTGTTTAGAAAATAGCAGTTAATCTACTTTCATCGCACTCTGAGGGGGGGAAAAAAAAAAAGAACAGAGAGAGATATATGAATCAAATTTACATGATATTTACATTATAAAGTTTATAGCGCAGGGGTGCATGTGACATCCGATGTCATCGTCATAAGTGCTTCCAGGAAACTTCCGAACTGGGAATATCGTGCAAACTAAGCATAAAATAATTGATTGATCTTACATCTGCCATGACCCATGTGTTCTTAATCAATGAAACCAAAATATACTTCCTTATTACGTAAGAATTTATAGGCTTCACCTACAATTTTTGCTTCCATCAGCCAGTAGCCAACTTTTATTATCACAATCCAACTTGTAAACCATAGAATCTAATCCTGAATAAAATGGCATCCAAAGTGTAAAGCTGGTTCGCTGATTAGATCGGATCGGAAATAGTCAAGATCAATCTTAAAGACAAAGGTTGAAAGAGTCGCCTTCTCTGAAGTTTCTTCCTGCTGGAAATTGTAGCAAGGTAAGCATCTTCTTCAACTTTCTGCCAAGTCATTAGTCTGCGTTGATGATCAGAGTAGAAGAATATATCATGTGAAGTTACTTTACTACCTTTTTGACATTTGAGGGTATGTTCATCTTGCTACGGCATCTTTAGTTCTCACTTTTTCCCCTTTCTTCGATTGTTGGTCTAAAAGCTAAGGGAGGTGTCAGATTATCACCGCGACATGGTTAATACGGATAATATTGTGTTCACTAAACATATAAAAACCTGGATATGTTAATGACAAAACTTGGATGATGCTCGGAAGAAAAGTGCGGAGTCTAAAAAGAAAGCGCGTAATTGGAATTGATGCTGTCGGATGTCTTGCTTTAATTGTTTGGTATTTTAACCGGGAAGGAAATTTCTGGCATATCATCCGATTTATAAGTTAAGAATAAACATGGTGCATGGAGGAAATATGCAAAACTTTCCAATCCACTCAATTTTTTGTTTATAATGTTTTGGTGCTCTAGTCGTAGGTCTACCGAAAAACAGTCTCTCTATTTGATAAAGGTGAGGCTGCGTATTATAAAACCTCCCTAAATCTTACTTTACTGCTCTGAAATAATTTCATACTGAATGTGATGATAATGATGATGAATCTTTTGGTGCCTTAGTGTTTGGCCATTGTTGTTGCACTAATAAAACCGACAAATATGATAAACTTTGTAATCAACAGATCTGGTCAGCGTCGTTTATCTCCAACAATCCTAAATACCCTTGTAATTATAAAGGGTATTTTTGCTTTTGGAATTTGAATAATTTTCTTCCAAAAAGAAATCAAGTGATACATCTCCAACAACTACAGTTAAAGCCGGTAAACTGTAAGAATTTAATTACAAAAAGATAGCTAACAAAACGGCATCAAAAACTTATGCAGCTAACTATGTTTCATTATAAGGCTGGAAAGTTTAGTTCAGGGGGTGTTTGTTTCTATTTTTATTTTTGTTTTCAAATTTAGTAAAAATGTTGTTTACTTGAGTTTTTAGGAAGTGGTTGGTTCGCATAGGAAAATAGTAATAGGAATGAAAATGAATATAGTGAGGAATCATAATGGATATTATCATTATAATTATGATGGTTGATTAAGAGGAAGGAATGATTACCATTACTATTGATAGTAATATTAGTTTGTAAAACATATTAAGAAATAAATTTTATTATATTTTAATTAATTAATTAATTATATTGTAACTAATTAATTATTTATTTTAATTGTTTATAATATAATAATTAATTAATAATAGCATGTTAATTAATTATATTTTAATTAATAAATTACAATATTTTAATTAATGAATGAATTATATTTTAATTATTTATATTTTAATTAATTAATTATAGTGTAATTAATTAATTAATAATAATAATTTAATTAATTATATTGTAATTAATTAATTAAAATATTTTAATTAATGAATGAATTATATTTTAATTAATTATAATGTAACTAATTAAAAATTAATTACTTAATTACAATATTTTAATTAATGAATGAATCATATTGTAATTAATTAATTAATTATAATATAATTATTTATTTTATTTTATTTTAATTAATTAATTACAATACATTTATTAATTAGTTATATTTTAATTAATTAGTTAATTATATTTTAATTAATTAGTATTTAAAAATTAAAAAAAAAGTCACTACTAAGGAATGAATTTCATTCCTCTACTAAATGGAGGGTATGGAGAATTTCCTAAAAGTGAGATATCAAATTATTGCACCTATAATGATAATCAATAACTAACCTCTCACTTTTCATTCCTTACCCATTAATTCCTTCCCAAACTCATCAACCAAGCACTCCCTTAGTTTCTGTTTTTAGTTTTGGTTTCTTCCAATTTTCTAAAATTATGAAAACCATAAAAAGTGATTTAATAATTCAAATATATTTTAAATAAATATTAATTTTTAAGTTATTTATTTTATTAAAATAACATAATTTTACTAATAATTTTTCAATAATTAAAATGACATAATTTTATTAATAATTTGTCAATAAATATTATATAAGAGATCAAATAAATTTATTTAATTAAAAAATAATTTATCATTAAGTTTTATCTAAAATGTAATTATTATCAGTGATTAAAAAAACTACATTAACATTAACAACCAAACAGGTTTTTGTTTTTATTTGAAAGAAAAAATAAACAAAAAACTGAAAACTACAATAGAAAAATAGAAGTAGAATCAAATGGCCCCTTAGGATTACTCCTAGTTCCGATTCCTTGCCAATCTATCGGTGATCCTTTCACCATATCCCTTATAATCAAGTTGAGAATGTTAAGGCTCACATAATAGAATTGGTAGTAAGTAGGGCTAAGCTTAAGCCCCTTGCCTCAAACTTAACTCAAAAATATTTAATTAGGCTTAGGTCTAATCCAATTAGGCTTGGACAACTTGAAGGCCAATCGAACCCAAACCAAATTCAATTATTTTTTAATTTAATTTTAAAAATGTCGTTATACTTAAAACAACATCATTTTTATTTGATATATTCAAGTTTCAGGCCAAGCAACTTAAACTCGAGTCTGAGCATGACTTAAAGCTACAAAATTTTAAATAGCATGTTCAATGATAGCTTGAAGTTTGGTCTACTCGGGACAAGCTTGATGATCTCGGGATGGGTCAGGCTGGGCTTGGGTATAAATGTCATCCCTATTAGAGAGTGATGGCTTAGTTGATTTCCTTTAAAGACCCTTTAATTTCATTTCTTCCAAATCCAATAAATGGTATAAGTAAATATAATGGATATAATATATAATTCTTGCTACTATGGCCTCTAATGGTTCATATCAATAACACATTATTGCACCATTAATTGAGTTGTAGAGGAGGTTAAATATATCGAGCATTTGTCTTGAAATTATAAAAGTAAGTGACCAATGGATTCATCTTCTTATTAGCAAAGAACATAAATAGGGCCTAGACTAATCATTTTGCTTAGTTTGTTCTTGGTTCTTAGTTTTCTTTAGATAGCTAAACAAGTTATAAAAGAGGTATTGAGAATATTATTATTGTTCCAAACCAATGCATTCTGAGGGATTGATGTTTGTGGGGTTTTGAGAAGTTAGAGGAAGGATTTGTTAATAAAACATTAGGCTATGTCTTGTTCAGCTCTTGTTTAGTTGTACACATCCTCTTTTTGTTGATTTGGTTTATAGGAAGGCCAACAACCATGGACAGCTGAGAAACCTCTTGAGTAGAGATAATTCTATACCTAATTATTCCCTTCTATGACTAGATTGACTCTTGCATTTTCAATTATGTTATTCCTGAGATTGTAAAGATTTTCCATTAGTTGTAGAGGGCTAAAATCATGCCACTTATCATCCAAAACTAAGAGAGTTCACCATTTCTAATATTGGTTTTGATGTTATCCCTCAACTTGTTTCTTGAATAAAAAATATTTTTTAATGTCCAAGATATGGATTGTTTAGTTTTGATTTTCTATAAGCATTAGCCTTTGAAGAATGTTGAATTGATCCACTTTACCCAAAGAGGCTCCTTATCAACCAGAAGCTTCCATAATCTTTTTTCTAATAGAACTTATTCACAACTTTAATAGGTTTTATGCCCAAACCACCCTTTAGCTTGGGAGAATAAACATCAACCCACTTCACTTTAGATCAAGAATATTTCCCTTTCATAGCATTCCATAAAAGCATCCCATCATTTTTTATGCTCTTGGTTATGTTTCTTGATAGATTTAGATAAGCAAACTAATAAATATGTAGGTTGGTAAGCATGGTTATAATGAGTTAGACCCTTCTTGTAAAAGATAAACATATGTTTTACCAATTGGATAATCTTTTATGGATGAAATCCAAGAGTCGATGGCAATTTATGGAACTCAATCATTTAGTAGAGTTATTCCCAGATACTTAAAAGGGAGATTTTTTTCTTGAAGCACGTTAGAAGAACCAATTGCTCATTGGTCAAAGGAGAACTGGTAGGGATCTCAAATTGATGTCTAGTGTTTACATGAGCTTAAAGTTAGATAAAGCAAAGAGGCTACGACAAATACATAAACTAACTTCAAATCATCAGCAAATGATTGTAAAGAGATTCTTAACTTATCATATTTTCTATGAAATCTAAACTAGTCTATTTTTGGCAATATTATTGATAATTAGCCTAATAAAGGCTTAAATATAAATGGTAAAGAGGTAGGGAAAAGAAGATCCCCTTACCCAAAGCCTTTGTTAACCTTTATATGGTTTAATAGGTTTTCCATTGATATGGATATTACAGATGTGATTTGAGATACATCAGCTTATTCAATTGATAAATTTATCAAGATATCCCCAAGCATTAAGAATACTGAGAATAAAAGACCAATAGAGGTGTCAAATACATTATAGATGTCTACTTTCATAGCATAACTCATTATACCTCTCTTCTTTTGATCATTTTTTAAAAGATCTTAAGCAAGTAATATATGAAGTATTAACTAAGGTGCTCCTTTCCATCCATTATATTAAATATCTAGGTCTTACGAATTTTTTTTGAAATATAACATTATAACTAAAAAATGGGAGAGTTTCCTTAAATATAAGGCAAAACTTAAAATTAAACTACTATATTAGATATTTAGATATGATTTTTGTTTAATTAAACATAAGTTAATAGTACATTCTTTAACTAATTAGTTTTTTTAATTCTTTAACTAATTAGGTTTTTTTACATATCCATTTAATAAGTTTAGGTGATAAAAGAACATATTTTTCTGCTAATTCTCATTCTTGCTCAACAAGTTGGTATTTAAAGTTTAAAGAAGAAATTTTGCATTAAAAAAATGTTTAAAGAGAAACAATTTGGTAGGTTAAGTTTAGGTTGTAGATGAATTTAAGTATTACAAACCAAATAAGAAGAATCTAATAAAAATATTTAGAATAGAATTGTGTTGTTAACATTTTTTATCAGAATCGTATCAAGTTGTACCAATGATTTTAATTTGGTATAATTCTAGATAATTTTTTATACTCAAACTGAGAATTGAATTTAAGTTATACCAAATTGTTTGGAATTTATATAGATCAAAATAATCAAATCTAATATACTTTAATTTTATAGTATTTAATTCAAATTTTAATATTTTATAAAGTAAGTTCTAACTTTCCTAAGATTTTAAAATTTTAAAGGAATTAGAAATTCATGAAAGTAGTAAGAGAATTTGTTCTTTCAAATGGATAACTATATCATGCCAAGTTAAAATTGGCCTAGCCCTCTATGCTAGAAAAAGAAGAAAGATTCTAGATATAAATAAGGACTGTAAGTTCAACTTTAACGATGAAACTAAAAAGGACTAAAGAAGGAAGATTATAACAGCTCATACAGAGATGGGTGTCAGGTCCTTTGTTTAAAAGGACAGAAGAGATGAAAGGGTACATAAGGCTATAGAAAATGACTACTTGTAATTTCTAACTAACTATTTTAGGTATATGATTCTCTCAAGTCCAAAATGGAGTTTTTATTATATCATTATAACATTTGATAAATATTATGGTCCCATTATTAGGATGAATGTTGATGCTTTTTATAAAGGTGGTATCAAAACTTAGGTATAAGATGAAAGGTTAAATACATTAATTCTTATGGTAAAAAAGATGCAAATAAGTTATAAGGAAAACCCTGTGCTATTTTACTTTAAATTATCCCTAGGTACTTTACTATTTTGCCATTCTTCTTTACTACTTTCTTTCTTCTTCTGGAAAGTCCCCATGCTAGGAGTTTAGTTCCCTTACAGACTAGGTCCCCCTAATGGAAGTAACCCTGAGAGGGGGTCACTCTCCAACTGGTACTCCTCAATAGAAGTCCTCGGAAGATTCTTGCTTACCTAGGATCTCTCTAATAGACAAGGGAGAAGTGAAAGCATTAGCTATGGAAGATTTTCCTACTCTTAAAATTTTGATGAGCTTAGTGGCTAGAGTGAGATATTAGTCTGGAAGTGAAGGCAATATGCCAGACTAGCTCAATGCTCCTTCTCCTAAGTCTTAGGATGACAAATTTATAGCTTCCCCTCAAAAGGATAAACTCACTTATTTCAAAGGAATTATGATGGATGCTGTTCATATGCCTCATGTAAAACTTCTCAACATAGGTGTTACATCTTGGTCTTTAGACGTAATAGGATATTTCCTAGGTACAGGACCATCTTTCCTCAAGATAAGTATGGGCTATGGCTAAATGTGGTAAGAAGGGGTTAGAAAAAACTATGTTAACAGAAGATAGTTCCTTCATTTTTAAGTTCTTAGATGATGCTTGCCTGGGGGATATATTGAAGCAAAATCCCTAACGCAATGGAGTCCAGCCAATGTTCCTTGAAATATGGGACTTGGAATAGAGTTTAATAGGGGTAACATCGAAGCTAATCCCTTGTGGATAAACTTCCAAAAAGTCCCTCTAAAGTACTAGATAGTGGAAAAACTTAGCTTTATAGCCAACTCAATTGGCAAACCTCTAAACTTAGATTAAAAAACTACTTGCATGGAAAGGATCTACTTTACCAAAATTTGTGTTGATGTAAGTAATAATTGCAATTTTCCTGATGCTATTTTAGTTATGAAACAAAGTGACAATTGAGAACTTATAAAAGATGAGATTAATCTTACCTAACTCTGCACAACTAAATTTTTAGTAGTGGTGAGAAAGGATAGTATCCATAGAAAGTGCGTGATTAGCTTTTATAATGAATAAATTAGTGTATAAGATTGGGGTGCTTGGTTGAATTCAATTAATGCAATAAAATAAACTAAAATATGGAAGACAATTTAAATCAAATAATATAAAACTATATCGACTAATCAATGGGTTTTAAATCAGGTTTAGGTTTTAATCTCAACCTTCACGCGAATGTTCATAATCAATTGTCTTGTTATTCTTGTGCCTCTCTTTGAAATTATTAACCATATATTAACAACAAGCTCTATTAATCCCAGTTTTCCCTTAGATTGTATCCAATTAAAATAACTTCTTTAATTAGGTCTAGCCATCAAATAACCTAGAATAAGCTCTCCGGATTTAGTATGATAGCTGCATTATCGAACAGGAAAACAAGTTAATCTAAGCAGCAATCACATAAGCTCAGGTAATTTAACCTATGTTATATTATCCCTAATGATGCGTAACAATTAGTTGACCATATATAAATCAAATTTACAACAATTATAGATTACAATATGAATTTTAGGAATGAATCCATTATGTAAAATCTAGCAAGCCTATCTAAATCGTTCATACATAAATTCAAAACTTTTAACACAGAATAACATAGACAATTCCAAAAGAGAGTTAAGAACAACATCAATAAGATTGATCAATGCCCAAATATGTTCATCAGTCTTGATATCCCCTTTAAATTGCAAAGAAGAAGATTACCAACTTATAACTCTCTAAAGGGAAAGGAATCTGCCTCCTTTTATATCTTATCTGTAAATACCCTATTTTGCCTCTTAATTACACTTTTATAGTGCAAAATTAGGGTTACATGGTTATACACAGTCAATTACATAGGTATATAAGTGATTGTGTATGTTAATTTGGTAGAAATCATGGAGTTACATGTTGTCAGTAAGCTATATGGCTAAGATACACAATTGCGTATCTCACTTACACAACTGTGTAATTCTCCACATAGTATGTACGTCATAGGGGTGGTTGAAATAGTGTTTTTGAGTTCGTCTATGTTTCTAGTGAGTTACAGATTCCTATACATAGTTATGTAAGTCACAATTACTCTAGCTTTTCCATTGATTGTCCTATCTTCACCCTAACGCGTCTCTTTCTTGCTCCAAGAAGGCAAATAAGATTAAAAAATGATATAAAAACACCAAGGATGTGAATTTAGTTCTTTTTGGTTATTTTTCCTCTAACTTATACCCAAGCAAAAATATGAATCAAAATAAGCATCTTAGATGCAACATAACAATAATCACTAAGCATTAGGGAATAAATATATGTAGCTTGGAAGCCAACTAGAAGAGCTTTCACTATAGGGAGCTATGTTGACCTTATAGAAATTAGGTACCATGCTCAGCTGATCCCACCTCCTCCATAAAATCTTATTCTTAAGAGCAAGGAGCACAAGAAGTTCTTAATGTTTAAAATGTTCCTAAACTTTAAGAGAAGCAACGAATACCTGGTCTAATACAATCTCCTTTACTATTTACAACCCCATGTGGCCTAGAGGGAACTGAATTACTAAATGAAAACTATAATCTTCCTAATGAGGCAGATAGTGAAGAGTAAGGAGTTTCTAATAAGCCACAAAAGAATTATAATAACACTGAAGATTTAGGGATTATCTCTACACTAAGGAGAAGATTTGAGAGGAAAAAAGGGAAAAGTGAATTAGAGGATCTCGACCTCTAATCTAATCCCTACTTATCCTATAGCCTTTTTGATAAGGAATGTAAAAGGGATGAATGAACATCTTAAAATGCAATAAATTAGAGATGTCTTTTTAGAAAAGAAGCCACTGATTTTAGGCTTACTTGAGACTAAAATAAAGGTACCTCATCTCCAGAATTGCCTTGATTTTTTAGGTACTGAATTGAAGATTCTTTCTAATCATACTTACCATTACAATGGAAGAGTTGTGCTTACTTACAACTCAAACAACGTGACTATTCATATAACTCAATCTCTCCCCTACTTGAAGTTGGTATATCTAGATCAGCTCAAGGTCTAGAAGGGAAGTCTAAACTCAATTAGAAATGCTTATACGGATCGCAACTTATAGTATAAAAGGTATTGTTCCCACGAGGACTAATAGACACCTAACAACTTGAATAAAACTTTGTCTAAGGTACTATGGATTGATTTGAATGAAAATAAATAATGGAAATTAAAATAGCTAATAAAACTAAACAATTAAGCAATTAAGTTGCCGATTAAAAAAAGGTTGATCAAAGTTTGAAGACTTAGGAATTTTTCTATCCTTGTTTTGTTTTCTTAGATATCCTAAAGTTTTGATTACCCTCTCTCGAGATCTAATCAAGTAACCTTAATTGAATTCGATAATTATAGAATTTTAATATCTCGATTCACAAAACTACTGCTAACTATTCAATTAGATTTAAAGAAATCCTAAGGATAATTAATTTCACAATTAAGATCTCTCGTTAATTATTAATTAATCTGATAATTATAGGTCTATTAAGCTACCAACTCTCATTGTGCAACTTAGCATATATGACTTAATTCACTCTCTCAATTTTTTACCAAGTATAAGCGTAACAATTATCACAAACATTCATAGATGTATTAAATTCAACAATAATAAAGTTCAACAAAGCAATTCAAGAACAATCCGTAATATGGATTTAGAAACCCATAATAATTTTAAACATCATAACAATCCAAATAAACATACAAAACAACGAAAGAAATAAAAACTAGATGGAGTCTTAATATGGAAATATGGAATTCTACGAAGCTCTCTTGATGTCTCCTCATGATCTTCTTTTGATCTGTGGTTGTTGTCTTTTTTTTCTTTTTTTAATTCTTGAATACTTTTTTAGGCTTCTAGGTTTCTTTCTAGGGTTTCCCTATTCAAAAGTACAAAAAAGCTCACGAGATGGAAAAGCTGAAATTTGCTCTCTGCCACGTCTGTCACAATCGTAACCTGCATCATGCTTCCAATTCTTCTCTTTTCTTCAATTTCCTGTTTAACACCCCTTGAAGCATAAAATTAAGGTCAAATTCTTGCTATAAACTACTCAAACAATTGAAACACATAAAAACACTAACAAAAACACTATTCTAAGTCCTAAACACATAATTATCATTTAAGAAAAAACTTAAAAATACACTTAAAACCTAGAAAACATATTATAATCTACAGTTATCACTAATAAATGGGTTTTGATTATGGTTAGGTTCTTTATAAGCAAAAGATTGCCTTTTTACACCTACAAAATTATGATGTACTTTTAATTCAAGTAGCCATCAAAAATACAAATTAGCTATTACAATGGCTATTTTCTAGGCATGTTTAGTTAACCTATCTTTGCCATCGACTACTAGAACCCCTAACTAGACGCTCAACTCGCATTCTGTAAATTTTGAAAATCATATTAGCTAGCTAACCTAACTCTTTTGAATAATTAGTAGTTCATTGGTTAACACATCAATTGGCTGATGGTCTAACCATTTCCATACTATTCATTTTATCTTTTTTCATTCTTGGCTTAAAATGATCAAAATAAGGTTACAAGACAGATTATAATAATTTATTACTTCATTCTTTCTTATTCTTTGTTCACTTGACACGAATTTCTTTAAAACTCTTTTGAATTGTATTTAGTGTTTCACTTGTTTGATTTTGATCCTTTGATCACTTCTTTTCTTTCATTAAACTTATTTTTGCTAAATGAACTTACTAATATTATCAAATATAGATATATTACTAGTAACATACTTTATTATTATCAAAATTATGAGTTAGAATCGCACTTGATCCAAAACATATATCTATATATCTATATATCTATATACATACTATATATGTCTTCTATAACAATAAATTTCTACAATATGACAAACTTTGAGTGTAGCAAAAGCTTGTAATATATGGCTTATAAATAATGCAAGAAAAAATATATAATGCAAAAAAAAAGAAAAATCTATTATTTACAAATCAAAATAATATTAAAAAGGTCAAAAGAAAGCAAAGTGAACTTAAGGTATAAGCATAAAAATGAGGTCCTTCATACCTTATATATATTTTTCTTTTTGTGTTTTCCTTAAGAAATTTAAATAAGAGACACTAGAATGGCACTTATATGCATATGTTATTTGTAAGAATTATATTATAACATTGTTGACTTAGAGAATTAGAGTACTACTATTGTTGATATATAAATTTTTTCTAGAATTTCTTTATAAAAGACTTTAGGAATTTTGGGTGCCATGATGCGACAATTTGTATTGTCAATAAATTATACAAACATAAGTATACATAGACAAACTCAAAAATCATTATTTTATAAAATGCATAAATCCTTAACCTTTTTGCTAGTATGTTTACATTTACTTATTGTAAATTTAAATTAATAAATTAGTTTTTAGAACTTTAGTATCAATAATAGTTGCTATGTGACCTATGTTTTGTGTGATAATGTGTGAAATAAAAAATGTTTGACTTTAAGTTAGACAACTGATAAGTCATTTATAAAGATTGTAAGTGCAAAATCTTTTTCTTTACACCAATATGACCATCATATGTTATTTTATGATATGTTAGTTAGAACTAATTTATACTTATAAATTTTAATTATAAAGAACTTTATTTCTATAAATTCTTTTCTTTAAGCATCACAATAGAAATGTGGTTATGAAAAAAGGCAGCTAAAGATATATTAACAAAAAATAGTAAGTGATACTTTGGTATTGCCCTATGCATTGTAATCTATTTATGTGTCTATTGGTAATTAAAATTTTATCCCTTTTTTAAATTGGATAAAGTTGTTTAAGAACATACTTAGTTAATTACTTTGTTATATGACACTCACAAATAGGACTGATGATCTATATGATAAAACTATGACCATTTTATCAAAAATAGGTTAATCCATGAAAGTAATGTAAAAACAAACAAAAGAAGTATATGAATTGACACATTCCAGAAAAGAAAGGATTAGGAATGGTAACATTTTACAGTTAATCACCATTAGTAAGTTAGATAAGATCTAATGGAGAACCTAAAGCAAAGGTCCCTTTCAGAATAAGGATGAAGAAATAATTTGTCCACTCTTCAAAATAATTTGTCCCCAAATCAACTTCATCTACATAATGAAATAACACTTGATGCTTAGCTACGTGTACATCTCTTATCTTCACTCTTCCTAAAAGGCTTAAATTTAACCCCAAGTTTTGCTCTAAAAAAACTATTACTTGCTTAGTTACCCTAACCTTTTCACTCTTATTCAACCATTGCCAGTTGTATGATTTAGAGTGTTTCGTGGTTGGCATCTCCAACTTCTCCATTAACTCCATACTAATCACATTAGTATAACTCTCTCCATTTATGGCTATATTACACTCCTAATCATTGATGACACATTTAATATCGAAAAGGATTTCTCTTTACTTATTTGCATTATCCTTCCCTACAGACACACTCAATGCCCTCTTAATGACCAACAACCTTCCCCCTTTAGGTTTAACGATACATTTATTGCCAACTCCACTTTACTTGAGGATACATTACTTTCTATCTGAGTTTATCAACATCACTTGCTTATAAGGAAATTATATAGCTAGATTTCCTCTACCCAAGTACTTAAAACACCAGACATCTTGATTCCTACTTACTAGAATGGAATCAACTTTAAATTTCACTCCACTTAGTATGTGTACTTTCAATTTAACTACTTTAGGTTTTGAATCTGGAGCATTGTCTTCATCTCTACTCCTTAAGTTGCTTTATAATGATGAACCTACACCAAAAACACCAATATAATTATAAGGCCTCCTTTTAATTGTCATTCTTGCTTCAAAGCCATATGCATTACATCTTCTAATTCCATGTAATGTTGTAACTATATGAAATTGGCAATTTCTGGATTTATATTACAAATAAATCAAGTCGTTATAATCTCCTTATCTTTTTTATTTTATTTTTTTCCCAATCTACGACAACCTTCGTCTCTTTTAGTACTCCTTTACACTTTGGAACCATGAATTAATGTTTGTAACCTTTGGTAGAACTCCCTATAATAGGAATTTAGAACAAATTGCTTTCTCATTAGTAACTTCATCTCCTCCAAAGCTCTCGATTCCTCCTCTAGGTAAGAATTTGTTAACCACATCAATCCACCATACATTCATAATTATACAACAGTTAGTTTAACCTTTTCTAGTTTAACCTTTTCTCCTCTAAGAAGTTATAACAATTAAAACTACTCCACACACTTCTCCTACACTAATTATGCATTTAGATTTATTTTTCCTACAAAAGACAATATTGTAATCTTAATACTACCCCTATTATTATCCACTAGTTTGTCATACCCCTTTTGATAGCCTATGCCAAACATTTCCTAACCTTGTCTCCCCATTCTTCGTTCTTTACCACCCTTTAGGTTTAGCTCTCCCTAACAGCTAGAGGTGGATTATGCTATCAGCCAGTTATGAAAATGTCCTATTTTCCAAATTTTCTATAAATTTATCAATTTATTGAATAATTTACTCTAATCAGCCTTGAATGACGTTAATAGAGCACTTTTATTCTGCTCTTGTTTTTCCTCTTCACTAACTTTTCTTTGGACATGATTCTGCTTTAGGTTATGATATGCCCATATGAAAAGTTAATAGTAAAGGCACTCCGTTATATGTTTCTTAAAGATTTCACTCAACTCTTAATGTAAGCTCCTAACTGTAAACTAAATAATTTAAATCAAGAAAGTTATTTGAACCCTCCCCAATCATCCCCCTTGTTAAATACTCCTAAAAAAGTAAATTTAGGCAAGACAAAATAAGAAATTGAGTTCAAAAAAACCCAAGTAGACTAAATAACAAGAAGAATAATTTGACAAGAATGAAATGATGACAATAAGAGTGAGAACACTTGATAAATATAATACCTTTAATACTAGGATTTCTTGTCCTTGTTAGAATACGAATAAACTTTCCTTCAATAATTACTGCAATTACTATCCCCACTTTATATTTGATGTAGATGAAACTTTTAGGATTTCTCTTTATAAAATTTTTTTGAATTTTTTTAATTAGAAATCAAATAAGGAACACAAAGCCTAAGAACAATTTGTTCTCAATGAAACTTTAAGGAAGATAAGAGAAATTAAAAAAAATTGAATACACAAACAATGATATTAAGAATGAACCTAAATATAGAACTAAGCTCTGATACTAATCTCTGATATGATCCTCACCAATAAGAGTGAAGAGATTCAATATCAATGTGGTAGGACCTAGGACCATTTACATAAAAGAAGGATATGAATTGTGACTATTAAGAAAAGAAAGGATTGAGAATGATAAGATTTTGTGCTGATCACCACTAGCAAGGTAGATAAAATTGATAGTTAATAGAGAACCTAAATCAAAGGTTCTTTTAAGAACATGCAAGAAGAAAACTTTTTAGAGATTTTTTTAATTCAACAATAATAATCTTCCTCCATTACAATAATAAACAAGCCTTTTATAAGCTTATGCCCAAGAATTAGAATCCTAAAGGAAATAACAACAAAAATATAATCTAAATAAAGACAAATAACATTGAAAGATAATTAATATCTATTTAAAGATAAATATGGAACTTTAAACAAACTAAAACAGCTAATTATACGAGTCCTAAAAGAAATAATATATCGAAATAATAGATCCCTAACTAATTAAAATATGAGTCTGATACTTATCTTATCCAATACTAGTGTCGATTTTATTTTGGAGTTTTTAGTGTATAAATCAGTTATAAGTCCAGTGCTGCTTACAAATTCAACTATGTCACTAGTTTGCTTATGCTTCTTCAGCTTGCAAACCCAATGAAGGATAGCTATTGGTTTGTTTACAAGCTCAACATTAGTTATATTCTACAATTGCAATCTCCAACTCTTTTTTGGCACTTAACTAGAACCTCTCATAAGTCATCCATGCCCCTCTTCCTATCTCCCCAATATAGAAGTTTTTGCAGCTCGAGTTGTTACTTAAGTCTTATCATTTTGGATATTTATAAAGTAATTATGTTATAAACTATATGAATTATATATATAAATAAACGATATTTCAGTTTTAACAAAATGAAACCATTAAGACATGTTTATCTTGTTTATTATTTGTTAAGGAGATCCATTTCTAGCTGTTCATTCCATATTGTGATACATTTAATATTTGTGAATTTAAAATTTGTGTTAACTAATAAAGATTATTAATTTGATAGAGATTGGTGATTATACTTGTTAATTCTTCTCCATTGATCCCATCCACTTTATTCAATGATTTAAGTTACTCGATATATACGAATATACCTTAATAATAGAAGTTACATCATATGCTTTATATATAATGTATGCTATATATTTATATGTTTTAATTATAAAGAAAAATAATTTTAAAAGTCATCTCCTCATAACTCTCATCATTATTATTGTAGGAGGCCACTGTACAACTCATTTTCTTACCCTAGAAGAAAATGATGTGTCAGAATGTTTAAGGATATTTTTGACAAGACACTTAAGTTTAAAAGAACATAAGCTTAT
>JAOSBL010000008.1:25820798-25845639 GCA_027568915.1 Erythroxylum roraimae
AAATCTTATGACTTTTGGATAAAATGCACTGCTCACAATGAAGTTTTGAACAATCCACAAACTTAAACAAATGAGGTGAAAGTCTTTTTAGGTAAGAGAAATTAGGATTGTCCTAATCTATTATGCCAAAGTAAAATCTGTTCTTTAGCAGGGGTAGAACGAATACTACTTAAGCCAAGAGCTTCTTTATTCTTCAAGTTATCATCAAAAAGAAAAACATCCCTTAACTTTCTTCCATCATTGCCATTTGGGCCCCTTAATATTTTCTTGCTTCTTTTTGTGTCTTTGTAAGGTGACAAGTGTTGGGATTAATACAGAATGGGGGTTGCTTATGGCTAGTATTTCGGAAGACACGGGTGAAGAAACACCCTTGCAGGTGGGTTTGCTCACTCATTTGTCTGTTGTTTATTTTATTCAGAGCTTAACGTCTGTTTACATGCAAATGTCTAATAATAGGTGCGCTTAAATGGGGTTGCAACTTTTATTGGCATTGTTGGACTAGCTGTAGCTTTTTCTGTCCTGGTTGTTCTTTTGGTCAGGTGATGACAATCTTTATGTATTTTCCTTTATTTCCACCCTTCTTTCCCTTGATCTGTGTTGATTCTGTGAACTTTACGTTGACAGATTCTTTACTGGCCATGGAAATAGTCCTGATGGAAAATTTCATTTCAAAGCTGGTAAAACTAAAGTCAGTGATGCTGTTGATGGAGCAATTAAAATACTTACGGTCGCGGTAATTTGCACTACCACAGCAACATTTTTCGATTCATTTGATTGGTTAACTAATATTGTTTATACTGTAGGTCACTATTGTAGTAGTTGCTGTCCCGGAAGGACTTCCATTAGCCGTGACCTTAACGTAAGTTTATGTATTAGAAATAACCCCATTTCTTTGGGTATGTACAATTCATACAGTTCAAACATACTATGATTTTGGTACTCTCCTTTAATCTGTAGTTATTAAGATAAGGCTGAGACATGTCAACTCATAGCTCTTCTTTACTTATAGATCATTCTATTTTTTTCCTTCCAGTTCACTACTTTGACTTTTGATGTTTTACGCCTTCTTATGCTCTTTTTGACTCTATGATGTAGTCTTGCCTATTCAATGAGGAAAATGATGGCAGATAGGGCCTTGGTATGTACAAAACTATTTTATTTTTGTGTTTGTCGACAATAAACTTTGTTTTGCCTGATATTAGTTAATCTGTAGGTGCGCCGGCTTTCTGCTTGTGAAACCATGGGATCTGCCACAACTATATGTAGTGACAAGACTGGAACCTTAACCTTGAATCTGGTATTTACTATTTATATTCTTTCTATGCTTTTGATCTTCCCCAAAGAGTTACAGTACTTGAGAGGTTGTGCAAGATGAGGCACTGGACAAAATTGACTACAATATCCAAGTACACCAAATGTGTGCAGTAAACATAACAACTTACTAATGCTAAAGGAAATCATGCGATTAGAAGAAATAATATAATTAAAATAAATTAGACATCAACTAAATGAAGAGAGATAGCCATGAAAGTCATTTACTAAAAGCACTGGTAACATTCAATTCCAAATTGGAAAAGCCACTTCTTTTTGCATGTGGTAGTTGCTGAAAACTTTCTTATGCGGAACTATAAGATGCTCTCAATTGTGAGCATCTTAATGACAACTTGGTAGACAAATCAAAGAATTCTATGTAGATGCTTCTGGACTTGGTTAAGTTAGGAGAATACTGATAATTTTATTTTACAACTGCAATTCTGTAGAAGGATAGGATTTCACAAGTTCTGGTTCAGCAGCTTCAAGAAATATTTTCAATCCTAGTGTTGTCTGCTTGGTAAACTCTCTTGCAAAAATAGTTTTTAACGGTTTGAAGCGTCAATTTGAACTTAAATTTCAAACATCCCAAAAGATTTGTGTTTATACCAAAATATTTCAGAATGTGTACAATGTGTAGTTCGATACTATGTGATTGGAGAGTACATCAAGTAATTTTCTTGTGAAATAATATGCAACACGTATCCTAAATTGAGTCATTTTCCAAATGATGTGAACAGCTTAAATCTACCAATCATCTGGCAGTGCAATGGGTTATTAAACCATTATCAAATGTCTAACACTTACAAATGCTTGGGTTGTATTCCATGTACAATATCAATTACTTCCACGAATGTTGTCAAATGAATGTAAACTTCAGCTTCATTTGCATGGAAAAAGCTTAGTCCTACTGCTGATTATTTGTTGGTGGATCTAGTGATATGAACAATTACCTCCACTTTTTGCTTCCTACACACTCTTAACAGCAAAAGATTTCTTTTACAGATGACTGTTGTCGATGCTTATGCTGGCGGGAGAAGGATTAATCCACCTGAAAACAAGTCACAGATGTCTCCTTTGTTATCCTCTTTACTCATTGAAGGCATTGCACATAATACAAATGGCTCTGTATTTATTCCGGAGGCAAGTTCATAGTGGTTTATTTCTTCTTCTTTTTGCTTTATTTTTTCCCCCATCAGTTTGTGGAGAGTTTGAAGTAATTAAGAGCAATAAATCATGATAGACTGGTAATACTCTCTGGCAGGGTGGGGGAGAACCTGAGGTATCTGGATCACCAACAGAAAAAGCTATTCTAGTTTGGGCGCTCAAGGTTTTTTTTCATACTGTTTTAAATTGCTTGCTTCTTTAGGGCGTAATGCTTGAACTGCCGATATTCACTTTTCATTGTTTGCAGCTGGGAATGAATTTTGACACTATCCGCTCTCAATCTACCATTATCCATGTATTCCCTTTCAACTCAGACAAAAAGAGAGGCGGTGTTGCAGTAAAATTGGTAATGTGGCTGTGCTCACAAAGTGCAATGGTGATCTAGTAGTAAACAATATCATATTCTGATTAGACACAATCATTCTTGCAATTAAAATATCCAGAATCCCACATATAAGTTTATTATTTCTGGGATTTGCTCATATAATTATCTGCAGTTGGTATAGTTTCAATTTTTTGATGACCAGTATATAAAGCTTTTTCATATTTCAAATCATGATGTGTGCTTAACTCAGAGATCTATTTTACAGCCTGATTCTCAAGTGCATATACACTGGAAAGGGGCTGCTGAAATTGTCTTAGCCTCTTGTACAAAATACATTGAAGCAAATGATAACATAGAACTTATGGATGAAGAAAAGGTTAGTGAGAATGTTTCCTTTTTATGATGGGAACTATTAGAGGTTTCCTTTTATTGAAACCAGCCTTTGGTTGCAGTTGTCCTATTTTAAGAAATCTATAGAAGACATGGCTTCTGTAAGTTTGCGATGCGTAGCTATCGCATATAGGTCTTATGAAATGCACAAAATTCCAGTTGATGAAGAACTGCTAACTCAATGGGAATTACCTGAAGATGATCTCATTTTGCTTGCAATTATTGGTATAAAGGTACATTACTGTTGAAATTCTTTTAGTTGTACAGATCTTGTATCTTTGTCTAAGAATTTCTAGCTTGGGATTGCTCAACTGTTTATGTGGACGTGACATATTCCTCGCGGGCAGTTTGCTACATCAATATGAATGGCCTTGTTGTTCTTTTTCTGCAATTTTGTCCCTGTAAAAAGGATTTGACAGGCAACAATGATGGATGAGACACTACAATGGTTGCCTTGTGAATCTTTTCTCATTTTTCTGATATGTTATACATGGATATGATAACTTGCATTATGTTACTTGATATTATGTGTCCAAGATACCGACTGTAATATCCCAGTAGTATTAGCATATTGACTTAAACTGTTGAAACAGGACCCTTGTCGACCAGGCGTAAAAGATGCTGTTCGACTGTGCCAAAATGCAGGCGTTAAGGTACTTCTATTTTGTGAAGTTTCTGGGGCATGTTTGCTTATGAACTGAATTCCTTTGTTTTTTGTAAGAATAAATACTTTCTGGCTACAACTGCTAGGGGATAAATATGAATTGGGTTTATGGAATCTGAAATTTTTATCATGTTGGATACATCTTGATGGCTTTCTTCCACTGTGGTGTCACTGCTAGGGGATCAATACAGTGGAAGAAAGCTATCAAGACGTATCTTTTTAGCATTGAGAAAGAAAATCATATGCTTAGTGACCCTCCATCTACTGATGCGACATGGACTAAATGGCTAAGGGAGGACAATAGATTATCTTTAGATAAGGAGGTTGATAACATCACCACTCATCTGTCAAAGAACTGCGGGAGTACTTAGAATCTATTTATTTTTGGTGAGAAATTACCTCATATATTTGATGTTTTTCAAAAATTTTATCGGGCTAGTCAAAAGGACAAATCTCTTGCGAGTATTTGACTGAGTTTAAACGTGTATATGAAGAACTTAATACACTGTTGCCTATTTTATCAGGCCATTCAAAAGTATAAATCTCTGCATTGCAGTCTGAATTTAGTACACAAGGTCCAATTTTAACTAGATCTGGAATGTTGACTTTGAAGGATGTCCTTTTTCACCTTTTACGTTTTTGTGTGAGGTAATCTTATCTCTTTGAAGAGTAACAAGCAAAATTTGGTAGCAAGGTCTAGTGCAGAATTAGAATATCGAGCAATGGCACATGCCTCGTGTGAACTTTTGTGGGTACATTATTTACTCGTGGAAATTGAAGTCAAAGATGGACTATCTATGAGATTGTTATGTGACAATCAAATTGCTATTTATAATGCTTCTAACCCAGTTTTTCATGAACAAACAAAGCCATATAAAATCATATTGTCATTTTATTTGTGAGACCACAAGTCATGTGAAGACAGGCAAACAATTAGTTGATTTATTTACCAAGGCCTTTAATGGGAACAACACTACCTATTTGGTAACAAGTTGGGCATGGAAAATATCTATGCTCCAACTTGAGGGAGAGTGGAGAGTGTTAGAGTAATTGCTTTTTAAGAACATTTTAGTCATTAACTAGGGCTCAATAAAAGGCTGATATGAATGCTCTACAGCTTCATATCATTCTCTTTTCATATTTCTTCTTTATTAGCTCTCATACCGAATTGATAGGCCAAGTACCGAATATGCCAACAGTATTCAATGGGAATGTATAAGCTGTAAGGTTCTCAACAGCATAAATATTGCATCGACAGTAGACATCATTTCCCTAATGTCCCTCAGTATGCTTTGTGTTTGTGAGCTATTATCTGCATTCTTTGACTTAATTCATACGTTTTGCTCATGCATCACTATCACATGTTCCTCTAGTCCTGCGGACTGCAGTGAAGGTTATGTTCAAAGCTAATCTAAATGTTACTCATATACTGGTATACTACTTATGTGCCACTTGGACAATTGATTATCATTTATTAAACCTTTTAATGATAATAGGCTTGACTCTGAAAACTTAAGTACGTTGGCTCTTATTTTTCCCATTGCATTTAGGTGCCAATATCTTAATATATTCATTTTATAATTTAAAATTTTTGTTATGTATGCATGCTTCATTATTTAACCTAACATATTATTGAGCAGAATCTCTCTTGTTTGATAGGTGCGCATGGTCACTGGTGACAATTTAAAAACTGCTAAAGCAATTGCTCTGGAATGTGGGATATTAGGTTCAGAACAAGATGCTGTGGAGCCTAATATTATTGAAGGAAGAGTATTTCGTAATTACTCAG
Organism: Erythroxylum roraimae; assembly: GCA_027568915.1. NCBI lineage: Eukaryota > Viridiplantae > Streptophyta > Magnoliopsida > Malpighiales > Erythroxylaceae > Erythroxylum > Erythroxylum roraimae. The sequence continues at coordinate 25,826,445 of JAOSBL010000008.1, forward strand.
ATGAAGAAAGGGAAATAGTTGCTGAGAAGTTATTGGTATGAACTATGTTGACAATTTTCATGGATTTCTATCTTTAAAATGTCCTAGTTACCGGTAAGTTCCATTACCAAGTGTGTTGGCCATCTAACCTGTAGGTGATGGGACGGTCTTCTCCAAATGATAAACTTTTGCTTGTACAAACTTTGAAGAAGAAGGGGCATGTTGTTGCTGTTACTGGAGATGGAACAAATGATGCTCCTGCACTGCATGAGGTTTGAATCTGATTTGTCTCTTTTGTTTCTAGAATAAGTATTCCAACCTTGACTATGGTTGTTTCCAGACCGAATGTAGTGATGACATTCAGAAGTATTCAGTTCTGGTATAAAGAATATTAGGGTCCTTTTTATGAATTGGATGTGTGCTTCAGTGTGATGTTGAGCGTAGTGGGAGGTATAACCTTCAGTTGTAATTTGGTTGATTTGTCTTTCCATCCTCATGGTTTTTTTAAAGCTTTCTTTCCTTAATGATCACTTTATGATAAATATACGTTTATGGTTTATATTTGAAATCTTTCAATTTGTTTTTCATTTTTTTCCACTTTTTTCAGTGGTACATTAAACCATTATGTTTTTCAATTTTTATTACTAACCTTCCAGAATTTACTTATTTCCTTTGTCTTTTGATGATTAGGCTGATATTGGTCTATCCATGGGCATTCAAGGTACAGAAGTTGCTAAAGAGAGCTCTGACATCATCATATTGGATGATAACTTCAATTCAGTTGTAAAGGTTAGTTATTTACTTCAACTAACTGGATATCTGTTAGATACGTTTTCTTTAACAGAGATACAACTGTACATGAAGATTATTCCAGTCTTCATTATCTTTTTTTTATTGTCACAATTGAACCTTACACAGCAGGTTTGTTATTATATTTTGTTGTCAGCTGTGAAGGTGCACAATCTGTTCAAAAGTGCATCAGCCCGAGTGTATTTGGGCCAATCTGATTTATTTATTAAAATGTGCTGGTGCAAAAAATTATTTGAATTTCTTATGGATTTAGGTTGTTCGATGGGGTAGATCTGTTTATGCAAACATTCAGAAATTTATACAGTTCCAGCTTACGGTCAATGTTGCAGCTCTCATTATTAATGTTGTGGCGGCAGTCTCATCTGGTGATGTTCCTTTAAATGCAGTGCAGGTTTGTTCTATCACTCTATTGCCAGAATGGAAATATCCATGGTTGTCAACCTGACTTGGTATGCTTAGGAATACCCCTCCTCTGACCTAAGCTCTTTACTGGGTTGGGTCAGTGCAAGAACTCAGCCTGCAAAATGCAGTTGGGCTCTTTCTTTAATTCTGGGTTGACTTGGGTTAGTTCACCCAGTGGGGGGGTGGAGGAGATTTCAGCACCTAATCTCTTCAAGTGAATTTAATGTTAACCATTTTAATCCACCTTGTTTTTGGTTAAAAAGTCTTAGTTGTTATATCTATATGATTGTTGTTTATTAATTATATATCCAAGACAGTACCTTTCCAATCCCAGGTTGAACTTCTTACCCTTAACCTATTGTCTAGTCTGGGTCAGCACACTGGAGCAGTCTGATAGCATTGAAAATATCAATTGTACATTGGACTTGATAGGATAACTTGGTCCTTGTGTGAGATGGAACTAATGGTTGTTTCTCTTAATGCAGCTACTGTGGGTTAATCTAATCATGGATACCCTTGGAGCATTAGCATTGGCTACTGAGCCGCCAACAGATCACTTGATGCGTAGACTCCCAGTTGGTCGAAAGTAAGTAACCTTTCTGATGGTTCATATACCAGTAACCTTTCTGATGGTTCTTATACCAGCTTTTTGATTTATGCACACCTATTGAAATGCTTATCAACTCAGACAAGTATGGTTGGTAACCCTGGGGACAGATGAGTCCTTAATATTTGCAGAATTGATAAATATTCTGTTTCTCAGATTAAATTAAGGTAGTTGGGGAAAGCTTATTGAGAAAAGTAGAACCCTAGTTTTTATACTATCTGTTAGGTATGACGTGGAACATGTCTACCGGAGTTGTCACCTCAGGATTTGGCTTATAACACTAGTTAGTTTGCAAAATGGTTTTCCAGCTGCTACTAGAAAACAACTGGTGGATCCCCATGTGTGTGTTTTTTATTAATTCAGTCTAATTCTGCTTTAGTTTGGTTGAGAGATCTAAGTGATGGATTTTCACTTGTTCTTGCTCTTAGCTGTCTATGCCTGGCTGAACTTAAGCTCTGAATTGTTTACTTTGAATAAATAGAAACATTTTTGAAAATAGTTAACGGTCTTAACAAGTAGACATTTGTGCAGAACAATTGGAAATTTGTACCCTATTTTTAGATATTGGTTACTGATAATTTTATTATATTATTGTGACTAAGGGGGCTTATATTTATTTACTAGTTTTAGTCTTTTAGATTATGCACATCATATGCAGAAAACTTTTAAGTATATATTCAATGTTTTATATAATTTATAATTGATTGTGTAATAACTTTTATCTTTTTATTGATTATTATTTCATTAAGCAATTGAAAAATGCTTGATTTTATTGAAAACAGTAAAATGATATAATTTTACAATCATTAATTTTATTCAAATCCTTTTAATAAGCACTTCTGTGAAGTTTTAAATTTTCAAAATTGAGTTTTGTAATGGAATCACAAGCTTAATTTTTCATTTTTTATCCCCAAAATACTTGTGGAACTTAGTTTATATCTTAAAATTCTATGGCCATCTTAATTGGAAGTAAACAAAATTTACTCTGCCTTAATGTTCTCATTGTAGTTTTTGGTATAGAAGTTATCTAACTGATCCTACTGTAGATGTGACTGGATACCAGTCATTTATAAAAATTTGTAAATGATATATATATGTATTTATTGCATTCATTTTTTTAATTAAAATAAGGTTTAAATAACACTACTAGAAATGGTATTGTTACTCACAAATGTTCTTAATGTTTTCATTTATTGTTTCTCACAAATGTTCTTAAATTACCCTTTTTATTTATTGTTACTTACAAATGTTCCGTATTACCCTTTTTTATGTACTTAAATCCATTTTTATCACTCCTTAAATATATCTTACATTATTATCTGTTTAAGTTGAGGGTGAGTATTATCATGTTGGTGCAGTTTTTTGCAAAGAATTTGAAATATTCTTATTAGTAGTACATTTACATGGGAAAGTAGTGTTAATCAACTCTGATGACATATTTAGAATGAGAATGAGATAAAGTTGTAAAAGGTACAAGAGGGGTTTCTGAAAATAAGATTTCAAAATTTTGTCGACATTGAATTTTCGAATGGTAAAACTTCCAACTCATGTCCTAACATAAAATTATACGATGTAATCAAATTATATCTTCAGTTCTGTTCATAATATTGCTACAACTCCATCATGTAATCCTTACCATGATTAACTTCACATGCATCATGATGTGCAATGCATGTTTCCTGGTGACTACTTGGGAAAGCCCTAATTTTGTTGTTTTGCTTCTAGGGAACCTTTAATAACAAATATTATGTGGAGAAACTTGCTAATACAGGTACAGATTAGATTTTTAATATTTCAGTGACTATTATGACTACTGCTTATACATGGTTCTTTACAAAATAGATGCTTTCAATCACTTATATTGTCACTTATAAGAGTTTGGTAAAATTCAGGCAGCATATCAGGTCACTGTGTTACTTATTCTCAACTTTGGAGGAAAAAGTTTATTAGGTTTAAAGCATGATCCTTCGCATGCAAAAAAGGTGAAGAATACTTTGATATTCAACGCATTTGTGCTGTGTCAAGTAAGTCCCAAGTAACTTGGCTTTTTGTTTGTTTTTTTTTTACTTGCAAATATGTTAATTTATCATGTTCACTTTAGTGCTTGCATTGTCTTTTGGCCATTTTTTATTTGCTCTTGCTCTTGTCTAACAAATGGGAATGATGGTTCCCAAGATTCACCTTGTCTAATGGAGTTCCAAATCTAAAATATTTGGTGTTCCATCAACTGGAACACTTTTCCTTTATCCTTAAAAAACCCCACCGGGCCTCGATTCAGAAAGATGAATTTATCCTTAAGGCTAGTTATCTAGAAGATGATGAACTAGTGGCTTTATGTTAGATGAAAACTCTTCCGAAATAGGTTTGTTGTTTCTCCTTTATGGTCTTAAAATAATTTACAGTGAATCTATGTGGTCTTAGATTTTTCACATATTCCTTAGCACTTTAGATATTGTTATAGTGTAGTATATTCGTTAATTTGGCAGAAAACTAATTACATATGGGCAAGCCTTGCTCAATTGCATATGAAATGGAGTTTTTGATTCTGTATTGTTTGTGGGTCAATTAGAATTTGTCTTTAATTTTCATGTCATGGCTGTGGTAAATACGTTTTCAAGTGCTTGAGAGCTTAAAAGATCCAGTTCTGACATTTTAATGTTTGCACTATTTTAATTGCTTTATAGGATTCATATGCAAATGGTGTTATAAAGTTATTCTCGCTGATCTGTCCTATTCCACCTCACCCATTTCTGCCTTTTTTTCGCTGTTCTCCTTCACAGTCAAAATCTGTGGATGTTATACTGTGAGGTTTAAGCAATCATCCATGCTCTCCTGTGTAAAATCCTACCTTAATTTCAAGTTTGTGTGACCCTTATACCACAGCTTTTGCTGCTACTACCATAATTTGTTTGGCCATCCAATTCATTCGGTGTTAGAAAGTGCCTATGGACAATGTTGGCTGATCACGGTATGATACTTTCTGCATGATGTGCAGATATTCAATGAATTTAATGCAAGGAAACCAGATGAATTAAATATTTTTGAAGGGATAACTAAGAATCATCTCTTCATTGGGATAGTTTCAATAACACTGCTTCTTCAGGTGAGGCACATTTGGTTCTCTGGGCTCTTTTGTGGTATTTCTTACAGTTTGATAATGATACGTATTCCTTGGTGTCGTAGGTGATTATCATTGAGTTCATTGGGAAGTTCACTTCAACAGTCAAGCTTAACTGGAAACAATGGCTAGTTTCAGTAGCTATTGGTATTGTAAGGCAAGTAATCATCATTTCTTGAAGGAATTCTGTTGGCAACCAGTAGGCAGATTTGTGAACTTTTTAAACCATTTCTTCCTTCATCTAAAAGTGTTACAATTATGAGTGATGTTAGAATGAATGGCACGTGACATTCGATAAAACAGTGTTTGTGGATTGTAGTATGTCTCGCGATTTGCAGGCTAAGGAATGGGAAACCTTTCTCCTGTTTACATAAATCCAATTTTCATTTCATAACGATGCCTTTGGAAGTGGTTTACTATTCAATAATTTGAGAGTGGCTGTTCTTTCTTGCTAATTGGTCTGACTTCTGTAATGACAGCTGGCCCCTGGCTTTTGTTGGGAAACTGATACCTGTGCCAAACAGGCCTTTTCATGAATTCATTACGGAGAGAAGACGTAGACATAGAAACCCTTGATGTAAGAATCATTAATCAACTCTTACGAATTTGCTTTTTCTTTTTTTTTTTAAATTTTAGTTCCTGAGAATATTTGTCGCATTTCAGGTTCATAGCTGGAGAAATGACACTAATATGTCCCAAAAACTTCCTAGGGCCCTTTTCCTTCATTTTTGTGGTTAATAGGGTTTGCCCGATTCCTAGATGTGGACTGGTGCAGATAGGTCGTTTATGGATTTGCTGTTTTATATAAACTGGTGTAGTAGTAATGTACATACCAGTTTAATGGATTGTTTCGGATTTGATATGTATAGCGATTCTGGGCAAGTGCATGCTTTTATTTTTTCAAATTATGCACTTGCGAATTCAACGAGAATATGGAGAAATACTATTGGTTTTAAAAGCATGTAGCGATTCACACAAATTACTTATATACGCTTTATCAACAAGAACTCATTATAAGATATTATAAACGCATTTTCGTCTTGGCAAGATTATGTGCGATCCAACTTTATGGGCTACTCGAACAAAAGATGTTCCAATAAATATGTTTGAGATATTTTTCTTTGGATTTAGTGAAGGGTTAGTTATAAAATATTTTTAAGTTTATTTAATTTTGTAATATTAATTTGAATTAAAAATATCTTACTTTTAATTTTTTGTAAAAATAATGTCATTAAATTTTTGGTACATGGTGTAATTGGTGTTGATGTTGATACTTATATCAATTAATTTCTTTGTTATGTGTGGGACATGAATTATTATATGTGATGTGAAATGAATTTTTAAATAAAATAATAATTAAATAACAAAAATATATTAAAAAATTCTAATTTACCTATTCAGCTACTTCTGGAAAAAATGAAAGAAGATACGAAAGTGCTCTCTTTCTATTTTTGGTCTATACACAACACGAAGAAAGAAAGAAAAAAAGTATTATTTTAATAATTATTATTGAATATATAATAAATATAAAAGATAATAATAAAATAATACAATAAAAATAAAACAAATACTAGTTAAACAAAGAGATTTAAATATAAACACAAGTAGACAAAAAAACACATGCAAAGCAGAAAGTTAGCACATGCCTTAGTAGAAGGTGACCTAGAACGACAATGAAAATATAGGAAACAAATCTAAAGAATTTATCTTACTGAACAAATTGCTTATTCTTAAGTGCATATCTTTACGTAAAATGATAAATCAACCAACAAATCACGAAAATCTGTAAAATAAAACTCAAAAATCACTTGATATGCATGTTTGCTTTTTGTCATCTATTGAAAACTTATGTTATTCAGGAACACGCTAGCTTTTAGTTGCGTTGAATCTCTTTCTTATTCAATTTGTGAAATTAGAGTTTGCGTAATATATATGTGTTATCAGGTGTTTCTTAATTTAGGCAGGGTTGAATAGCTTGTGAGATAGTCTAGGTTATAATTATTTGATCATCAACAAATTAGTCTGCCCTCTTATTTAAGACCCTGATTTTCAAGAACAAAATTTACTACTTAGAAACAAGAAAAATAATGCAAAAAAGATCAGATAGGATAAGGGAAATTTATCCCTTAATTTTTTCCCAACTTTTTTTGTTGTGGAAACTGAGAAAGTGAATAGGGTTTTTGATATTTAATTTTTATTTTTATTTAAAAATTAATTTTACACATAACTTTTAATAATATTAACATGTGTAGTCATTTACATGGCCAACAAGTTAGCTTACTTTGATAATCACATTAACACTATTAACAAAGGGTCTTTTGGTGAGTTATTTTTATAAAAAATTTAGTAAAATGAAATGAAAACTATGCAACTCTTTTAAGAAGACTAATCTTTCTAGTTTTGTCTCCTCACCATTGTTTTGAAATCCGGACCGGACCGATCGGTTCAACCGGTGACCGGTCGATCATCCGATCCGGATGACTCTTAAAAACTGGTCCCTAATTGAACCAGTGAGAACTGGTAAAAACCGGTCAATTGACTGGTCGAACCGGTCCGTTCGAACCACTGGTTCAATGAATTTTTTATTTATTTAATATTTTTAAATATTATTTGGTATATTTTTCTTTTTTTTTAATATTACTAATATTATATATAATTAAATATAATTATTGCATAATTATGACGTTATACCGGTTCGACCGGTGGTCGACCGATGGTTAAACCGATCGAACCGATCAAATTGGTGATCAGTAAAGCTTCCGGTTCGATGTCCGGTTCAGATTTCAAAACCTTGCCGCTCACCAAGTTGCAACTTTTGGGCAATAAATCAACATTAATTGGATACAGGAACACTTTCTTGGTCACGTCTATATAAGTAAATTAACATGAGTTGATAATTATATTCAGAAACTGATATTTCAAAAGTAAAAAATTCCTCCAAGTCCTACCTAGGAGTAGGAGGTGCATTTGACAATTTTATTTAGAAATATATAGATAAAAGATATTCTCTATATCTTACATCTCCAGGAGTCTTTCCAACTTGGACTTAAAACTCTTTCACGTCAAGACAATATTAATTTATCACACATCCCCATAGGATTTTAATTACTAAGGGACCGGACAAATCAAACTACACTTAGCGACTGAACATGTTTCTTGGCGAAAAAAGACGGCGAGGTGAGAACATTCCCATGTATCTAGGAGAAGCAAGGCCATCAATGGATCGATAATCTGACATGATAAACCCTTCTCTTTCCTCTGCACTCCCATTTCTCATCGTTGCATTGAATGTCTTGTACTTCACCAGCTTACCAACCCATGACTTCTTTTTCTGTGGGCTCCTGTTTCCTGCATTCATTTTCTCACTCAAGTATTCTTTTACGTTATGCAACCCTTGCTCCACCACCTCCATGGGAGGTGAAACCAGCGGGTTTCCCTCAACTGAGAGCTTTTGCAGCCTCCTAAGACACCCCATCGAATCAGGCAGAGTCGTGATTTTGTTGTAACTTACATCCAATTCCACTAGAGACAGGAGGAGGCCAATAGAATACGGTAACGCTTCGAGGTATTGAAAGTTCTGGCTGACGTTAAGAATTTCGAGATTGATGAGGTTTTCAAGGTCCTCTGGGAGGGATCTGAGGTTGTTCAATCGTGCATCCAACGTCTTCAGAGAAGTCAAGTGGGTGATGGAACGAGGCAGGAATAGGAGCTTGTTTGAGTTCACACTAATCTTCTTGAGATTAATGAGCGCAATCCCTATTGTGTCTGGTAGCATGCTTAGCTTGTTGAAGTTGGCATTCAGTTCTTCTAGAGACCTGATTTGTCAAAAGGAACATCACATTAATATTGTTTAACTACAGCAAGCGGCAAATTGAGCTTGTCATATATGGAATTATGTTACAATGCATATATTGTTAAATATGTTGAAACATTTCGATTTAGTTCTGATGCAAAAGAAATGGACGTAGGAAAGACAAACCTGCAGTTTTCAATGGTTTTAGGAATGTGCTCGAGAAGGTTGCCCGCCACGTTAAGAACTTTAAGCTTCGACAAACAACCTACTGAGTTTGGGAGAGATTTAAGCTGGTTCGAGTGCACGTCCAACACCACCAAATTCAGCAGTCTTGCTACTATAGATTCTGGTATGATCTGTCAAATATTTTAGTTATACTAAAATTACTGGATGATAAATACAAGCAACAACTAAACAGTTTTTCCGTTTTTTGTTTTCGACGTAATTAAGATTCATCGTGTTCACACGAGAAATTGAAAGAAAAGAGGGACAAAACAAGAGACATCCAGATCAGTAAGCGTACGTTTGATTGTTGTCTGTACATGCCAGTTAGGAAAATAAAGATTAGTTCATATATATATACCTGAAGATTGTTGTTGGAGAGGTCTAGTTTGCAAATGATTGCCAAGTTGAGGGAAGGGTTGGGTAAAGTTTCCAAGGACATGCCACTCAAATCAATGATCTCAAGCCTTTGTTGTTGATCTTCCTCTTTTGGTTTTCTTCTCTCCGGCTTCTTCCTCAAATCCGCCCTCGTGGTTTGCTGTTGTTGTTCAAACATCATCTTTAGACCTTGCCAGTGCACAAGAAGACGCTAACAAAAGCTGGAAATGGAAACTGATGTTGGGTTATCGTCTTTCTTTTTGTAGTTTGAAAACTTAAAAAGCACGAGATGGTGACATAACGATTAATCTTGTACAGAGTACAACATAGCGCGAAAATACATACCGACCCCTTTCAGAAGATGTACGGATGAGGATGAAAGTAAGCCAATGACGTTATGTTGAAAGTACGGGACCGTATACTTTGGGGTTTGCGTGGCTATTTGTCTATCTTGATAAAGTCAATCCCACTCTTCTTTCAACCTCTGTTTTTTCTTTCCGTCGGAGCCGCAGGTCTACCCGCTAACCTCGTCCACATTCTCTCTTGTCGTTACTCGTGCTTTGACTACGTCATTCCTTGCATAAATAATTATATTTTGTTATCCAATGATGTCCAATTTATTATTATTTTTAGAAATTATAATATACTATGACGACAATTATAATAAAAATTTAACTGCGATATATTCAGAAAAATAAATTTTTTTGTTTAATTTACGACTATGTATATGTAAATATCCCCTTAAGACTTATTTATTTTAAACATTATATGTATAAGTGAATAACTCTTGATTAAGATTTTAATATTTAATTCTCATCCAAAATATTACTTACTTTATTTTGAACTTTTTGAAAACTTCTTTCTGGTTCTAATATATACATCTTCGTCATTCTAAAAAGGGACAATGATTTTATTGGTGCCAAAATCCGTACTTTTATTTGAGTGTCTAATCAAAAAATTTACTATAAGTGTGTTCAATGTTTTGAATTCCAAAAGTTTTTTTTTGAGAAATTGGAATGTATATTGATTAAAGAATGGAGAAAATAACTAATACATCTAGAACATATCTTGTTCGTGAGGACGCATGGGGGAATACCCCTAATTATACTCTCTAAAATCTAATTTCAATCCCCATGTTAGACTCATTTCCATCTATTCTCTGAAGACCACATGCATGCTCTCCCCCGATCAAGTCATCAATCTTTCTCCATATTGAATCTACATTTTGGGTATCATTTGTACATCAAGGCAAAAACCAATCATGCCAAGCCGAGAAGTAAGAAGGAGAGCAAGCAGAGATAGCTCATCCCATCAGTCACAAAGTTTGTCCTTAAAGCGCCAAGCTTATCTATAAGTTGTGCCTACCCTTTTGAATGACAATCTCACTTAGATCTGTTTAAGCAAGATTCAACCTTCCCTCATGATTGTTGAGCAACCAACTTGTTCTCGAACGCCTCTCGACCCTCTCAGTGATTAACTCTCACATTCTTGCAAGAATACTACAAAAGAACTAAATATTTAGGCAACAATAAGAAGAAGAAAGAGATATAGCAAATGCTAACCTTTATTACTTCCCTCAAAGTATACAAAAGAATGCTCTCTCAATCTTTATGTCTTACACTCTTTGACACACTCTTCATGAGAAGAGTAAGGCTTAAATGAGTTATTTATAAGCACCTCTGGATGACGAAGTTAGAATCCTAATAGAACTCAACTATCAAAGATCACATCTTATCTTATCTTATCCTTATCAGATTACATCACACTAACCAATATAATGACATCCCCATCCAACTAGGACTCTATCCAGTAGGGTTTATCTACATCACAACTAAGATAAAAGATTACAACCATCTAGGAATGAGTTATCCATATACATGAAGAGCTCGATTACCTTTAGATGATCCTCCAAATGGTCCTTATCCTTTAGAGATGATGTCTATTCGCTGTGATCTTCTGCCACATCATCCAAGATCTCCTCATCTATATCTGTTGATAATGAGTCATCTAAGTCAATAACACACTGGTCCGTCCAATGCTTGATCATGTCAACTTTACTAGCCATGATCCATCGATTTAAGCATACATTAAGTCTTTAGCTCTTTAAGAACCTAGCCTTAGCCAAGTCAACTCGTACAAGGTCCAAAACTCTACCAAAACTTGCACCAAGCTTGGCCTAACTTGCTCAGTCACCTTGGAACTCTCACATGTCATCGTTATGCGTGTTATCTAGTTGACCTTCCACCTAATGTCCATCTTAAGCCTTCTTTTGGTTTCACGTCTAAATCTTGCATCTCATCGAAGATTTTCGCCAATGTGCACCAATGCATGCCAACACCTGGCATTGCCCCTTTTCCTTACTTACTCTCTAGTCTTTTCCTAGTTCCATCGTCCTAAGTGTCAAACATTGGTTAAGGCTTGCCAATGCCTGTATGATTTTGCTATTAGGACTTAGGGGCTTAACAATATCCTTTTGTAAGTTTGAAATCGTCTTTATTCATTCTTTATAATACATGCACGTGCTAATTTCCAACAGTAACTAGAGATTGTATGATTTTACTCTCCTTAATTATGCTATCACCCTTTAAGAGACCCAGTTCTCACCTCTTTAATCATAGTGACCTCTTCTTGAGGTTATACTATGGGTGACACCAATTTAACTACTAGGTCATGTTTGTTCTTGCTAATTTGTAACTAATTTATAATTGATATTTGATAGATTCTTTTTACATGTCTATTGACTCTAACCGGAGAATTCCATAAATCACTATTAATCAAGAATAGTAGACACTCTCTCTAATTACTTTAGAGTGATAAATCCTTTATTGACTTACTCAACTATCTTCATATGGTTTATACTGCATCTAAGTAATACGAATTAAATTATTATAGGACAGTTCATAAGTAATATCAAAGCACAATAATTCTCACATGAGATACCTTCATAATCTCAAGTCTAAGGATCAATTATACAACCATCATTATGAGAAAATCTACAGACACATAAGTAATATTCTACTTGGAATCCTCATAATCGAGTCAGTTCAGTGACTTATTCTCTAATAAGCACCCATACATTAGTTTAAGCATCTTCATTCTATAATTTATAAGGTCAATTACTTTCTTTATAAGAAAGAAATATAATATGTGCTAGTTTTACCATTTCATCAATATCCTATCTTAATGAAACTACAACTAGGAAAATTTAGGAATAATACATAAATTTAAATTGAATCTCATAATTATGATCTCATCATAATTCAATTACACAATAATTATTCAAAGGATTTTACCATTAGTATTAAAACATCAAATGTAATTAACATAATACATAAAGATAAATAATGTCCTTATTAATTAAATAATAATGTCATACATCAAATTGCAACCAATCAATTGGCTATAAGGGCATAAACTAACAATCTCCTACTTGTACTAAAGCCAATCACATTCGTATATACCATATCCATCAATATGTTGATCATGTCTCTTCTAAGACAATGACTAAGTGAGAGGATATGAAAGATTCTCTTTAGTGGGAACTCTCTTCAATGTTATGTCTTTCTACTTGACTATCTCCCTGATAAAGTAAAACTTCCTAAGTACATGGTTGGACCGTTAATGAGTCCTTAGTTCCTTTGCTTGCGTAATGGTGCCATTTTTGTCATAGTATAATACTATATGCTCAACAATGCTAGGAACCACTCCAAGTTTAGTGATGAACTTTTTGATCTAAAAAACTTCCTTTTCCACCTTTAACAATGAAATGTACTCTGCTTTGGTTGTAGAATGTGTAATGGTTGGCTGTTTGGAACTCTTCTAACTTACCGCACCATCATTTAGAGTGAAGATGTACCCTGACTGTATCTACTATTTTAACATCTAAATATCTTTAAACTCTCAGTTCATCTCCTCCATAGACCAAGAAAACATCTTTAGTTCTTCTTTAATACTTTAAGATGTTTTTCACAGCCGTCTATTGAAACTCATCTTGATTGGCTTGAAACCTGATAAATGTAAATTGCATCGTGTTTTAGGGCATAGTTTGATATGTGTTTAGCTATTAAATCGATCATTTAGTATGTATTTAGGTTAGAATTGTGTTAGTTTATTAATTATTTGTGTTTTAAGTTTTTTATAGGTTAGTACAAGTTTTTGAGCTTAAATATTATGTTTTTGAGATACCTTGATGTGTTTGCTAGTGTTTTAGGTCAGTATCGAAGAATGGAGGAGTTTTAAAAGGCATTTAGGTTAAAACAAAAGCCCATAGGTCACAATCGTGATAGAAGGCTCTGATGTTGGCCAGAAGTGTAGTCGCTTATGAACTTTATGTTTGGAGGGACTTTTTGGACCTTTCAGACCCTAAGGTTACCTAAAACATAAAATACTATTTAAAGAACATTAAGAGGAGCACAAAAAAGCTTTTTGCATCAGCCACACTTGAAACCCTAAAGAGCGAATATCGAGAGAGATAAAGAAGAAGAATGAAGACGAAGACGAAGCTGACTCGATGTGCTTCCTGGATTAAGAGGTTTCTCGACGTAGCTGCCTTTTGTCATATATTCTAAGTAATTATTTTCTTTTCGTTTCGATTTTATTTATGTTTAGAATTGAGATAGATAGTATGATGATAGGATTTGGAATATTGATGATGTTCTAAACTCTCCTTCGGGATTTTATTTTGATTTAATGATAATTTAGTCGATTATGTTTATTACATCAATGTTGTGATTTGATTGCATTCTTGCATAATTCGGTAATAAAATGAGAGGGTGAACTGAATGAAAAATGATTAAATCATATTAATGAAAGTTAGGCGATTTAATAGAAATCGTGTTAAATCATTGATAAGTGCGAAATGAATCGTGTTTTAAGGTATAGTTTGATTTGTGTTTAAGTGTTTTAATGGGTTAGCACAAGCATTTCAACTTAATTATTATGTCTTTGAGGTACCTTGATGTTTTTATTAGTATTTCAGGGTCAACAGCAAAGAACGGAGAAGTTTTAGAGAGACTTAGACTGAAACAACGACCCACGATCGTGAAAAAAGTAAGGGAGACAGCCCATGATTGTGGCCGAATCGCCATGATCATGACTGAAGCATAAAACTTGGCCCACGATCGTGGCCTGCATCATATAGACACGTAGACACACAGAAAAGTCAAAATTTGAGGGTTTTTTCGGACCTTTTCGACCCTGAAAAAACCCTAAGGCTGCCACAAACACATCAAATATAAAAGAATGAGAAAAAAAGAGGAAGGGAGCTTTTGATCGGCCACCACAATGAAACCTTAAAGGAGAGAACTTTAAGAGATAGAGAAAGAGAAGAAGGAAGAGAGAAGAGGAAGACGATACAGACTCGATATGCTTCCTAGAATAAGAAGCTTTTCGAAGTCACAACCTCCCATCGTCCATTCGAGATCTATTTCCTATGTATTTCAATTTTATTTGATTGTAGAATTGGGATATTGTTGGCCCCCGAATTTTTTTATTTGACTAAGCATGATTAGATTAATTTTTGAGGTCTTGCTAGATTAATGTAAGTTGGAATTAATTAGCATGTTAATGTTAATGAAATTATGTGACATAGGGGAATTGAATTAAAGTTAAGGTGATAAGTTGCATAAGGGGTATTGTTGGAAGATTACTTAAGTGGTAAATTCTTAAGGCATTGAAGTAAGGGCAAAATGGACTTTGTGCAATCATTAATGGTATAAAAGGGAAGAAAATGGGGTGTCTTTCATTTGGAAGAGAGAGAAAACGAAATCGAAGAAAGAAGGGAGAGAGTTTCGTGAGTTTAGAGAAAAAGAAGAGTGATATTAGGTTTTGCTTTTTCTTAACCTTCAAGAGGGAATTTGAGAGTGATCAAAAAGGGAAAAAGGAAGAGGAAGGTTAAAGCTTCCATTAGAGCTAAGAAAATCATTGTTGGGTGAAGATTCAAGGTAAGTTGATTTTTAATCTTTTGGAGTTTTGAAGGGTTTCTGGTTCAAAGAGCTTAGGAAATGTATGGGTTTAAGCATTCTAGGATCAATTTCATGCATTTGGTTCTTTGGGTTTTTCAATTTGAATTCTATTGATTTGGGATTTTTGTCAATGTTGAAGAAAATCAACAGAGGCAAGAGGAGCAAGAGGAGAGACATCCTTGAGCAAGTTTTCAAGCAAGGAAACTAAGGTGGGTTAAATTTTTATACTTGAGTTAATAAGCTTTAAATGTTTATCAAATAAATGGAATTATATGATTTTTTCAACTACCTCATAAATGTTCATTTATTGCTCTTTAAATAATTGATAATTTTCCATATGTTGTTGTGTGTGAATTTTGGGAATGAATTCTAATTGCTTTGCAATTGTTGTATTTGTTGCTTTTGATTGAGTTGAAAAATGGCTTTTATACTTGGTATAGGAATGTGGTTGTTGAATTGTGAAAGGATGATGGGAATGCATGTGAACTATGTCATGTTCATGAAAGATAAGTTTTCAAAAATGTGCCATATGGGCAAAATATTTTCAGTTCATGAATTACATGTTATATGGGTTTGGTGTAGTCCATCCAAGAATTGTCACGTCCACGTTAGTGGCACGAAGCTCCTTTATAGACTCCCTCAAGTTTACGACTATACAAGATCATTATGTGGAATTGTGTAGTTTTTCATGTTTATGGACCTGCCCAAACCATTGTGATGTGCTTATGTGTTTACATGTTTCATGAATGCTTGACTTATGTGAATTGTGAATTGGTTTGACAAGTTAAGAAATATATATTTTATGGATTTTTATGAGAAATTGCTATGATCATGGAGGTTTTCAATGGTTTTTGCTTATTACCGGTTATAAAAGTGTTACCCACGAGCGTTAAGCTCACCCTCACTCCTTCCCCTCCACAGGCGATGAGCAAGATATCGAGTGATCGAATCGAGCGTCAAGGCATCACTCCAATTTGCACTTTTTGTTCCTTTGAAGTTAGACTTTGCAAAACAAGGCTTTAGTTGCATTTTGAGAAATTATTGTTTTTACAAATATTGTATTTTGGATTATGTTGTAAGGTGGCTCAAAATGCCCACTAAAGCATTGTAAAACTCTTATTTTGATGCGAATGAAATAAATATACATTATGTTTGTTTATGACTTTTCAAGTTCTTATATTGCAATTTTCAAATTTTCATAAGGGTAGGAATTATGTTCTGAATTCAAGGGAAAATCTGGAATGATCTAGGTAGAATTGGTAAAAACTATTTTCTTGGGAGTTGTAGATGAGCTTTCTAGCTTTCCAACGATATAAAGTTTGTAATTTTTAGATATTGTTGTGGAAAGTTATGATCATTACAAGTTATGATGTTGCATAGGATTTGTGTATAGGAAAGCTATGGTAAATGATAGGAAATTGTGGATTGGATGAACCAAACGGGTTGAGAATTGAGAGTTTTTTGAGATAAATTTGGTGTTTGAGTTGTTATGAAGTGATTTTGCACTAGAAGAGTTGAATTTGGAGAGATTATAAGTGAATATGATGTTAGATTGGAAGTAGAAAGTATTGGAGAGGCTTTGGAGGGGTTTGGGAAACCCCTATGTCCATTAGACAGACATTAGGTCCATTTAACAGACCTTCTCGGGTCAAAAATGACCCCCAGCCTGACCAATCAAAAGTGGCTCCCAACCCCAACAATGTCTGTTAAACGGACATGGATGTCCGTTAAACGGACATTCACGGGACAACTTCAGGAAATTGCGTTGTTGACCCTATTAGAGGCATAATCTCACTTTGTGGTCTTCATGAAAGTTTTAGATCTAGAAGTATTATTTCAAATAGTTCAAAAACGAACTCAATCAGACATCTATATTGAAAGTTATGGCAATCGCGCCAAGATAGGTACAAATTGATTGAGGGTATAAACATGTTCGATTCTTTCGGGCATAACTTCCTCATCTGACCTCCAAATGAAGTGATTCTTGAAGTAATAAATTCCTAACATCTTTACTATCTCTCAATGAAAATTGGTATCTTTTGGAGTTGATTTGAAAAAATTTTATGGAGAGAAAGTGAGGGGTCGGTTGGGAGAGCATGTTTGGGGTATGAACACACTTAGGCTTTTTAAGCATATCTTGATCTATAGAGCTCCGATTAAGATGATTCTTGCTTCAAAACAAACTAGAGACTTAGAGCTACAATTTCTTTGAAGAAGTCAAGTTGTAATTTTGGGGATTGACTGGTGTGGGCACACCACCCTTGTGGAATGACGGCTAATGACCCTACAGGGTAATAAGCACAAGGTTTATGACTCCGGATGTTGGGCTCTAAAATGGGGTCCTACAAATATATTGTTTGGTGACAGAATTGAATTGTTGATTGATGTTCTATACTCACCTTTGGAAATTTATTTTTGATTTAATGAAATCTGATTGTTTCATGTGTTTATTGAATTAATTGTGGTTTAATTCTGCACTTCATATCTCGATAATAAACTGAACGGGTGAATCGAGAAAAAATGATTAAATTGGGCTAACGAGAGTTAGACAATTTAATTGATTTAGAATTAAATCAGGTTGGTAAATCTTGTGTAGAGAGATCACATACAGGTTTCCAATTGTTTATCAGAGAACTTAATAACTGATTAGGTTTCGGATAGGTTGCTAATTGAGAGATTACAACTTCCTATAATCTGATTAGGGTTTATGCTTTAAGGTTCAATTATAACTTGAGAGAGAGTAATTCACCCAAGGATCATCTAGAACTATTAATTCGATAAATTGTAATTGGTTAGGTTAGCATTAAAGATAAATAATTTTCCCTTTCTCTCTTTTGGTTAACTCACTAGGTTGAATTCTAGGGTGTGCTATCTCGTTCAACAAATCAATCAATTTTCATTATTTGCTATTCATTTTTAATCTGAAATTTTTAATCGTTGTTCGTTGATTGTTTTCGTTAAGTGTGAATTGTAAATTATTGTTTTGTTATTTGATTTGGTTTGTTTGATTTATTTAGTTCTCATGTTTAAATTCATTGTCTGTTAAATTTCTTTTTAATAGTTTCCTACATTAGATTCTAGGATTAGATTAACCCTTCTCATGGGATCGACACCTTAGGTACTACGCGAATGACTCGTAAGCTTGTGAAATATCGAGGTTAAATATTAAAACTTTCTCATATCGCAAAACTGTAATCAATCATATTGGTAATTTTGTTGAGAGAGATCTTGTATGATGTTCCGATAGTTTATTAGAGTACTTTATATCTAATTAAGGTTTTGGACAATTTGTGAATTGAGAGATTGCAAATTCCATATTCTAATTAGGGTTTATAATTTAGGGTTTAATAATTATAACTTGAGAGAGAGTAGCCAGCCCCAGGATAGTCTAGAACTGACACTCTATTGACAAATAATCGGTCAGGCTAGCATTAATGATAAGTAAAATCCCCTTTCTCATAAATTGGTAAATTGCTTAGGTTGATTTCTATTATGATTGCATATTGCTCATTTGTTAATACTTTTGTGTTTAATTTCTGATTTGATTAGTTGAACTCAATTATGGTAATTAACTTCTGTTGCATCTTTTATTTTCAGTTTTATAGTTTTTTTGGCCTTAGATTTTAGGACTATATTACTCTCCTTTCTCGTGGGATTAACACCTTTAATACTACGCTACGAACTGTGCGCTTCTGGAATTTTGAGGGTTTATAAGATTAAAACTTACCCCGATCAAGTTTTTGGTGCCTTTACCGAGGAGGTATAGAATTAGTTTAATTCTTGTAGTCTAAAGTGTTTCACTATCTTTTGTGATTGTGGCCAATCGCAAGAAGGAAAATAGGATATAGGTATATGGAATCAATTGAAATAGTGACTAAGTTCACTATGCCATGTAGTCCTGAGCAAGATAGTGTGTTGCCAAA
>JAOSBL010000008.1:25856850-25868940 GCA_027568915.1 Erythroxylum roraimae
GATTGGTGTTGTATATGATGAGTAAGAAATTATGAGTTATGTTACACATGTTTTTAAGGTGAATTGGTTGTGAAGGGATGTTTCAATAGGAATTGAAAGTTGATGAATAGGCATATGAACATGTCTTGTTTTTGGGCTAATGATCAAATTTGGATCATGCTTTGTTGGTGAATGATATTGAGATGAAATGGAGTTGAGAATGAGGAGTAAATGAAGTAGAGACTGGACAATTAAACAACTCGTGTTTGATCAATCAAAAAGGTTTCAAAGATTTTTTAACAGGAAGACGAACAAGGTACAATTTCTAATTTGTTTTCTGTTTTATTCAAATTTATTCAATTATTAGGATCTACTTAGAATTCATAAAAAGTTTTGTTTTCTACTGCATCCGTGATTTGATCACGGTTGGATTCCAACATAAATACAATGCTTAGTTTCTGATATGGGTAATTAATTGGTAACCGAAGTGGGCATTTTTAGGGTTCGTTTGATAGAGTAAGAAGAATATAGAAGAAGAAAATGAATAGAAGAGTAAACTGAGCAAAAGAGTGAGAAATGTTTAGCGATAGAAAATTAGTTACAGAGTTATTGCCTCTCCCTCTCCCACAACGGCTATATTAATGAATATTACAATCGTTAATACACGGCCAATCTCATTAATACACTTTTCACTTATTTACACGACTTCATATTATTAATACTGCACAATACTACGTCGCCTCTCATCTATCTTTATATCCCGTAGCTCCCCCGTATAACGACAATGTCTCATTTATACATCCTTGCCAATACTACATGGTATATGCCATCTTCTTCGTTCATCTACGTCTAGCCGTATCAATTCCCTCCCCCTCTAAGAGCCTTGTCCACAAGGTTAATGCCAAGGAAGTGCTATTGAATGCTGTAGGAATTCCCACGATACATCATGATCCTTAAATGAGGACCATTGAACTAAAATTTGGACAGCTGGTTTATTGTAATGATTAACCAAACATCTATCCATAACAGCAACCGGAGGGCGGAACGTAAAAGATAACGAAGGAGGTAATACCGGAGGAACCGATGTTGCATCAGATGCATGACTCTTCACCTGCCACATATGAAACGTAGGATGAGTTATATTATTTAATGTTTTAAAAATCAGACGGGATATCGAATCGGTTAAAGAAAAAATTTAAAGTTTAAAGGTTCAAACGGTATTAAACCGCTATAAAAACAGGTATATAATAAGTAAAAAATAAAAAATTAAGTATAAAATAAAATATTTTATTGAAATAAAAATATACTAATAATGTCTATTAATATATAATTAATTTAATAATTTAAACTACAATTGAATCTAACATAAATTTTACAATAAAAATAAAAATAAAAAATATATTTCTATATTATTATTTATGTAAAGACTCATAAAAATTAAAGTATGTTTAAAAAGTCAATAGAAAGGATTCTAACTTTTTTTTTAATATCCTTTAAACATAATTTTTTATAATTTAAATATTATTTTTAACACATTCTTAAATTTTCTTAAACAAAATTACTTATATATACTAATTAATAATTCAATTTATTAAACAAATTTATGATAAAATAATAATTAGTTTTTAACAATAATAATTTAAAAAATTTCAATTAAAGTATAAGAAGATAAATAAAGAACATAAAATTTGACAAATATAATTTATTAGTGAGAATAAATAAATTTAGTATTTTTACGGATAAAAATAGTAATTTATTTTTAATAATTATAATTCAAAATAAATTTTTAATTAAAATATGAAGCGATAAATAAAGATTATAAATTTTGATAAATATAATTTATTAGTTAAATTATGTAAGAGAATTAAAAAATGTTAAAAATTGAAAAAAAAATGACTTTTGACCATAAAAAATCTATACTTCTTACGACAATGGTGCACCCTCTCAAAATTCGAGATTGACAATGATAAAGAGGTAAGGTGGGCCAGAGGTAAGCTTTGCAGAGAGGAAGAGACTTTGATGCTTGTACTGGGTCCCACGGGTTCAGAAGGATGGTTTTGATAGAAATAGTTAACCGGTTTTTCCAAGAAAATTGTCTGATTTTTCTAAGAAACTGACGGGTTTGTAATTAAATCGGCCGATTTTTTCTTACACAAGTTACTAGCAAATAGATACTGCACCTTTGTCTAGTAATATAATACCCACTTAATTTTATTCTACCATTATTTATTGCAACATGTTATATTATTATATAATTTTAATATATAAATAAATATCGGATAATTTTAAATTTCGTAATTAAATTATAAATATTTAAATTTTGAAATATATGTTTTATCAAAAAGGTTTAAATTTTTTATATTAAAAATATATAAGTTAGAATATTAGAAATGAATAAGTAAAATTAGTTAGAAAAATTTGGGATGAAAAATTTGAAATTAAGGAAACATATAGTGTAATGTATTTGTTATAAATGGATAAAATATTTAAACTATTTAAATTAAAAAACTCAAACAAAATAAGTTAAAATAAATAAATATTGTGTAATTTAAAATTTTGTGATAAGATTATTGATATTTAAATTTTGAAATGTATAATAAGAAAAGAATTATGATGGAATTATTAAAAATATATAAATTCAAATATTAAAAATGAACTGGTAAAATTAGTTAGTAAAAATTTGGAATGAAAAAATTAAAATATGAAATATGATAATTCACGCTATACAATTATTAAAAATATATAAGTTAGAATGTTAAAAATGGATTAGTAAAATTAGTTATGTGACTGAAAAATTAAAAAATATAAAATATTTTGTTATGAATTAAATATTGTAATTAATTAAGCTAAAAAAATGTCACATGTTACATTAATATTGCGTAATTTAAAATGTTGTGATAAAATTATAAATATTTAATGTAGGTAAATACAAATAATACAATATCATCAGTATCGGGTGTGACTTATTAAATCACACCCGTGACCGAAAGAAAAGTTAATTATATTTAGTTATTTCAGTTAATTAACATAATGAAAAGAAAATCTTGATATTATTTAATGTATAAATGAATATTGTGTAATTTGAAAATTTGTAATCAAATTATGAATATTAAAATTTTTAAATGTATATTAAGAAAGGAATTACGATAGAAATATTAAAAATATATAAGTTAGAATATTAAAAATAAATAACTCAAATTAGGTTGTAAAATTTTGGAATGAAAAAATAAGAAATATAAAGTGTAATGTATTTGTTATAAATGGATAAAATATAGAAAGTAATTACAAATACAAAAATCTAATTAAAAAGAAAAAAATTATATCATCATTCAATTATTGAATAATTTAGTTACGATTAAATAGGTAAATATTTGGAATGAAAAATAAAATAATTTATGATTTTACAAATGGTTCAAATACCCATAGATTCGCTACTTGCTTATTGAATTGATATAATTCACAAAATAATAAACACGCCTTAATCACAGGATGACTTATTTAAGTCACAATCACGATTAAAAATTTTGAAATAAATGTTAGAAATAAGTCACACCCGTGACTAAAAAATTGTAAATCTTAGAAACGTCAGCCACGGGATGACTTATTAACTCAACTCCCGTGATTGAAAAATACCGAGTTAATTAAAATAAAAAGTAAGAAAATCACAAAAAACCTATGAGAACTCAAAGTTATTCTTTATACTTAACTTCAGAAAAGTTGAGCAGCACCCAGTGACGGAGGGCCTAAATATTTATTTTTTAAAATTTTGGAGGGCCCAATATTCCACTGACCCTTAAATAACTCTGTCCTTTTATATATATATATATATATTAAAAATAATTGTTTTAAAAAACTTTGGGGGCCCGAATGCCCCCATGTAGCTCCATGTAGCTACGCCATTGGCAGCACCTGTCCTTTGTCCGCGCATTGGAGGAAATAAAACAAAATTTCTACCGTAACTGATAAATGATAATGAAGTAGAAAAGAAAGTCAATTGTCACGCCTATGACTTAATAGTCACAGGCGTGACTCCGAAGTATATATGATTTTATAATTTTTTATTAAATTATTAATTAATTAATTAATTAAAATATTATTAATTAGTTGATTGATTATAACATAATTAATTGATTAATTAATTATGATACATCTATCACATATAAAAATATAATTAATTAATTAAAATATAATCAATTAAATAACTAATTAATTAATTTTAAGATCAATAATGATAAATATAATTAATTTATTAATTTGTCAAATTATAATTTGTTTATAAATTATTTGTTTATTTTATTCAGTTATAATTAATCATAATTAATATATAATTAATTAATTGATGCGTTAAATAAAATATAATTAATTGATTAATTAGTACGTATTAATATTTAGCAGTGAAAATGATATCTTTCCTTTACCTATGTATCCAATTATTGGAAGAGAAATTATTAGCTAATATATGACATGGTGAAAACTTAACATATTAAGAAGTTTAAGATGTTCTTTCATAAGGTACAGAAATCAGGAAGTTATTTAATGTTACCCAATTTAACTGTGTACGCTTTATTTATAAAGCAATCGATCATAACACTTTACATGGTATATTCAATGTAACATCCTATTACTTGAATTAAGATTAAAATGGCGTTTATTAGAGATTAATGAGAAATTAGGAAGCATAATTCATATTTATGTAAAATGTGACATACATGCACACGATATTATTGATTTTGTGCGTTACAATTATTTGTACATGCATTCATTGACATTTTCCGGGTATAAGTGATTTTTAATGTGATTAAAGTATGAATTTTGGATAAATTGTGTTACAAAATTTATTTGGTGATAATAGTTATTATTTCAAAAATTTTGGTGAATTATGGATTAATTATCTTGAAAATTAAATTTGGTGTGTATTAGAATTTATTCCGCATTTTTGGAGAAATTTTGGATATTTTGGAAATTTATCAAAAAAATTTGAGGTATTTTAGACTAGAAAATTTTTTGAAATAAGGGACAAAAAGAAATGTGACAATTGTATTAGAAATTAGCTGACAAATGGACAAATTATAGAGTGACAAACGGATAAATTAATATGTGACATGTGGACCAATAGTTAAGTGACAAATGGTAGCATATTTGGTGGACAAATGGAAGACATGCAATGGGGCCATGTGTTAAGACTTAAATGAGACGCCTAGTCATTAGGGGAAAAAAAAAAAGGTTCCGCAGCTCTTTCTTTGGTTTCATCGAATATCAGCTTCACCAAAACACTCTCTTTATTGTTCATCACTAAAGGCCACTATCTTGCTCATTTCTATGTATTGGTTTATATGCTTGCTTCTCACATCAATGTTACACCTTGCAAAGCCTTCTATCATTTGAGTTTTTTTTTTTATTGATACTAAATCCTTGTGCCTTTCCATCCATCGAAATTTCTTGGTTGCTCTTCCCATTTCTGAAATTTTTGCTGAAGAGAGAGAAGCTTAACTCAAGTAATTTACATAGATGTTTTAATGTTTTAATAGATGCCTGCATGAATGTTGTATATTTTCATACTTGTGGATCGATGCATGTGTGGTTGTTGTTGGAAGAAGAGTTTCAGTGATAAAGGCAAAACGAAAATATGCAGAAAGTGTGGTGAAGGATTGTAGAAATTGGAGTTATATGAAGTGTGCTGGAGTGTTACATACAGTGTTTTACTGAATATACATCTGTATTTAGAACATAACTTGATCTGTGAATATCCAAATTGGATGGAGTTTAATTTAGAGCAAACTAGAGACATAGGGCAAAATTTTTCATGAAGAAATTGAAACTGAAATATGTCCTAAAGAGTCTTAAAAGTCACCTCATCATTATTTCGAAAGTCATGACTAGAATCTATGGTGATATCTTATCCAGTGATCTAATTTACATTGATGACATTCTGCTTTACTCTTAGACCCAGCAAGAGCATCAAGCCCTATTATAACAATTTTTGAATCTCACAAAAAATATGGGATCCTGTTCTTGGCCCATAAAAGCCAAATTGGTTAAGCCCATATCGATTTTTTAGGTATGAAGTTCCATGATGGGTTCTACCATCCCAGCCCACACATAGCTAGTGAACTACTAAACTTCCTAGGTACTAATTTCACTGTTAAACAGATCAATAGTTTATGGGAATTGTAAATTATATTAGAGATTTTATCCCTCATATGTCAGAACATGTCAGCCAACTATCAAAACTATTGAAGAAAAAACCACCTCCAAGGGCCTAAACTAGAGAAAGGTAGTCTAGTAACTAATGAAGATCATTTAGCATCCACCTTGACTGAAGATTCTTGATAAAGTAAAATGAATCCTAGATACTGATGCTAGCGAAGATTTATGGGGAGCAATTTTAATAGAGGAAATAGAAGGAAAGAGGTTCTACTGTGGACATGCTAGCGGACAATTTAAACCCCCCAAAAAAACATTATCAAGTAATCTATAAGGAGATTCTAACTGTCACAAGAGTTATAAAAAGTTCAATTTCCACCTCATCCCTGTTCTGACTTTTGTTGATGAGATAGCCTTTCTTGCCTAGCTAAGCTTGTTCTATTATCCCCACCTTTTCCTTGACCAATCAAAACTACATTGTTTTCCATCCTTGTTCAATGTAGAAACTCTATACCTCACTATGTTCTTTATCAATGGCCCGCTATCAAAAAATGCATTATGGTACTTATGGGCACTCTCTACCCTCTATCCATGTGCTATCGCCTTTCCTCCCTTACATGTTTATTAGAACTTGTGTGGTAGATAGAATGAAAGTTC
Source organism: Erythroxylum roraimae (assembly GCA_027568915.1). Taxonomy (NCBI): domain Eukaryota; kingdom Viridiplantae; phylum Streptophyta; class Magnoliopsida; order Malpighiales; family Erythroxylaceae; genus Erythroxylum; species Erythroxylum roraimae. Next base: position 25,863,631 of record JAOSBL010000008.1, read on the forward strand.
TCTCTTATAGACTTTCCTTGAGTGGTACCAACCATTGGTGTAATAGAGAACACAACCCTCACAGGTTATTGAAGATCTTAGATTATGGGAGACTCCACTAAAGAAGCAATCCACCTAATGCTTATTTGTTCTTCATCATCCATATAACATAACACATAATGGATCATTCTACTCTGAGGATTAGGTCTACTTCTGGCATACCTTCAGTCAATGGCTAAGATATAATGAAAATGTTCTTAAAACTCTTAAGCTTTTCCTTAAGGGTCTAAACCATTTTCCTAAGTATGTGCCACTAGCTGCCTGTACATCTATTGGACCTTACCTGGGACAATTCGTTCCCGAAGAACCAAAAATGCCAGACTTTAACATCTTAGACAACCCAATAGATTTGGATCCAAACCCTACTGAACCATCTCAAACTCAAATCTCTTTTGGCCTATACACTGTGGGACCATCATAGCCTTCATCCTCCTCCTCCCAAGATGCCCAAAATCCTAATAATAATATTTCTATCATCAATGAGGAGAAGCTCAATAAATTTTTGAAAAAATTACTCACGGAAGAAGCAAGCCTTAATAAAAGATGGAGAACAAACAGTGATGATACTGACAACACGAGTGGAGGGGCTTTCCCGTCAAATCTACAATCATAGGAAGAACCTATCCGACAGGGGTGATGATTAGGATTCCACTAATTATTATGGGACCTTTTATTTAAAAAATGTTTGTCTTTATATTTAAATGTCTTTTGTGATGTGACATCATTCGTATACATTTATTATATGATGTGACATCGTTCTTATCTAGAATAGGTGATGTAATATTGTTCTTATCTAGAATAGTTGATGTGAAGTTGTTCTTATCCATTTAGGATGATAAGACTTTGTTATTATCCATAGATGTTGGTCTTTTTGTGATCTCCTTTGTCTACATAAGTAAAAGATCTCTTGTAACCAACCTTTTGTATCCAAGATATTACTATCAATAATAGTTATGTGTTTCCATATGGCTTCTCTCTAAAATCTCTCTCTCTCCCGAAAGCTTGAGTCTTCAATAAGTTTACTTCTATCAAACAAAGATACAAGTGTGCTCTGCTGTGAGGCCTTAAATTGTACCCTAGTTGGATGTTACATGTTCATGAAAGTACATATATGATAGGTGTTAAAATTTGTGATATGATTGAGAATTACATATGACTTGAATTTTAGTTTAATGGATCATACTTAGTGATTTGGAATTAATTGATATCATTAGAGACTTGAGGTATTAAAATGTACATTTGGACTAGGAAAATTGTTAAGTGGCAAGATAAGTTGGTACATGAAAATTGGAATGACCAAGCCTATGAGTTAGTGACATTTGGCATAGTTGAAGCATTGACAAATGGCATAATTAATAAATTGACAAGTGGCAGCAATAAGTGAGAGACAAATGGCTTAATATATTGGTGACATTTGGCAGTTCCAATGTGGGACAAATGAAGAACATGCATAATGACACATGTTGTTACAACTTGATGACACCTAGCAATGGATGAGGCAAGTTTCTGCTGGAGTAATTTCTATTTTGCTCATTTTGCACTATTTTGCACTATCTCCACCAAAACTCTCTCATTTCCTCTGAGTATTTGGGATCATTTTCTCTTAGAATCCTTGTAAGTTACTGCATCAAGAAAGCTACTTTATACTACCTTTTATGTTGTTATCATCTTAGTGTTAAGATCATCTTACATCTACCTAGATCTCGGAAGTGTTTTGGTTGCATGAAGGGCTAGTTTGGTTAGTTTTTTGAAGAAGGAACTTGAAGGTAATTAGATAAGGGAATTCTAAACTTGATAACATATATTAATACAAGTTTTATGATAATTGAACTGACATGAAATATGTGTTAAGATGATGATAAATGAATGCTGTAAAAATGATCCTTGTATGATAACTTCTGGTTTGGTTTTGATGTGTGGAAGATATTGATTTATAAGTTACTTAATGAATAATTTTTGAATTGGTTTGGACATGAATTTGATGAGGTATTGAAGCATGAATAAGGTAGAATTGAAGTGAAATTGATAGTCTTTGGTGAAGGTGTGTCGAATGGAAGTGAAGAAGTCAAGTTTTGGAAACCAATTGGAGATTATGGGATGAGCGAACCGAGATCGTGGGATTTATAACACTTATTCCCACGATCGTGGGAAGTACTTAGGAAGAAGAAAAGATTGATTTTGGGCAATTGTTGGACCATATAAGGTTAAGGTACTTTATAATGGTTTAATTGGACTTAATTAAGGTGCACAATGAACCTAATTTGATGTGGAATAAGTTCATTAATGGTTGTATAAGATTTGTTTTTTTTTAATTGAAGTAATAACTGAAAGAAAGTGTTATTAGATAACAAAGTATCTAATTTTGGAACTTATAAGTTGTTAAAAGGAATGAAGTATACTTATGAACATAGATCTGTTTTAAATGATAAAAGTGATGTGTTATTTATGTATGTTTGAGAATTGGGAACTTAGGTGAGTACATGTAAAATGTAATTACTTAATGTATTCATTGGTACATTATTACAAATGCTTATATTTATAAGGCATGAAAAGTTTGAGTGAGAATGAATGGGTTCAATTTGAGCATAAGGAAATGAATTCATACTTATGCATTATTTCACTATCATGTGATTATGATATTGTGATAATTCCGAACCATTAATTATCCGAGGAGTTTGATAATTAGGATTGTATTGGAAGTACTTTCTAATTGTGTAAATATACATAATGTGTGATGACTTAATACATTTATTGATGCTTTAATGCATATGTTTGTATCTATAAGGCATGTTAAGTTTGATCAAATGAATAAGGTCATATGTTGTATTACATCATTTACATGAAATTTCTTAAATCTGAAATAGTTTGTTTTAAAACTGTTAAGTCCTAGTCGTGGATAAATAGGCATGCCAAGAAGGGTCTGCAGCTCCTCCTGTAACTTGACCCTAAGGTGTCCTTTGATTATAGACACTATGATGTCCCTTGATTATCGACACTACGGTATCCCCTGATTTAGAGACGTTAGTCTCTTCTGTTTCAGATATCAATCATGGTATCTTCTGTTATTGTCCCGTTACCCATTTTTGTAAAAAGGATTAGCAGTCTAACTTATTTTGTATTTTGACACATGTTCAGTTTTGATAAAAATAAGTTCTATTCTGATGCAAAACAAGTGTTGTTCTAATAAAAGATAAGCTCTAATTTGATACAAAACAAGTTCTGTTCTGACATAAGTCATACTTTGATATGAAAGGATTATATCCTATTCTAATATTCAATTCTAATATTTGAACATTTTGTTTGTATATTTATGAGTTTATTATAAGTGAATTGACATGATACAATGCATGTAAATGTTAGAGGACTGTTAGAAATAGTCGCCATTATGCAATATGTTTAGTTATTCCCCAATAAGTTATATGCTTAGCACGATGGTTTTGCCTCCGTGTAGGTTCTGATAAGAAGGTGTAAAGACTGGGACAAAGACAACCGTAGTAGCCAATAAGAATGTCTTTTGTTTTGAAAGATGTATATTTGAGTTTTTGAGTTGAATCTGACTATATAAGACAGTTTGTATTTTGCTTAATGGTTTGTAATAACCTTATTACATGATGGATTATGTTTAAGGCATGTATTTTGATAAGTTCATTATTTATGATGTATGTTATGGTTTGTTTACAACAACATCTAATGGTATGTATTGTATGTTTGCTTGAGTTTCTGGGAATGCATATAAGAAATGTTTAGTATAATCTAGATTATTTCGGTTTTGTTTTGTGTGACACTTGCATATCCTCCTAGGAGGTATGTAGTTGTTACATCTGCAATTGCCTTTTATAAGGATTCTATGCATCAAAAGTATTGGATTTATGATCATATCTAAGTTATAAGCTGTACGGAGAGGATTGGTCAGATTAGATCCCTAAAAAGCAGGTCTTGAGAGTTGACGTCCCGTTGAGGAGAAAAAGGGCTTTATGTCTCAGTTAGCATACCCGGGGTCTTAGCTACAATTTTCTTTGTGTATCTTAAAGCTCTTATCGAGGTATGCTCTATTATTTAGCTGTTGATTTGTTGTTATCCTTATAACCCTTGAGCCGAGATTTTCGATATTCTTTAATAAACATTTATTAAAATAATTTTATTTACATTTTAAAATAATGTTATCATATTTTAAAATTTTGAAATTTATGTATTTTAAAGATACTATAAATTTAAAAGTATTAGTTAAATAATCATTTAAAAAATAAAATAATTTTATGTTACATTGAAATTAAATATAAAAAATTAAAAAGTTGAATACTTCAATTATATTAGCGATATTTTTATTAATAACTTAATATTAAATAATAAATATTTAATTATATAAAATAAGTAAAAATTGACTTACATTAATTTAATAACTGATGAGAATAAAATAAAAATAAAGAATTCAACTAACTAAATTTTTTATTGAACTTAAAAATACCAACAAAAACAAATTTTGCAAAAAAAAAAAAGTGCAAAGATTAAACATGATCGATATATTGTCCGTGTGACTAATGCATTGAATAAAAAGATCATCTTCATTTTTCAAAAAAAAAAAACATCTTAGTTAATTTGCATGATGTTGATTGAGTAGACTTGTCATGATTTGATCATTGAAATTTAAATGGAGATAATGTGAGTGACGTGATTGACGATAATGCTATAAGAGAGAGAGTGTGTATGTGTGTGGATATTTAATATAATATGTAGAAAAGCAATTCGGCCTTTAGTATTTGGGATAAGATTTTGTAGAAGAAGATAGAAAATAGCGAAAGAAGAGAAAACAAATTGCTTTGTTCAATAGTAAAAACGATGAGTAAATAATAAATAGGATAATTATGTATAATTGAAAAATGATCAGGCTAACCCCACACTATGGCTCTGTTTAGAAACTCAGATCGGACCAGTCAGTTGTTCGGTTCGAGTGATCCTTAAAAATTAGTCTTTAATTGAATCAGTGTAAATCGGTAAGAACCGATCAATTGTCCGGTTAAACCGGAATTGGTTAAACCTGTTGTCACTGGTTCAATGAATTTTTTTATTTTACTTTTTTTTTCTTTCATGTGTTTTTTTATTCTTTCAAAAGTAAAACCCACATTTTCTTTAGAAATCTAACAAAATTATAAAAATTTATATTATTTGGTATATTTTTTATTTTTTTAATATTACTAATATTATATATAATTATTTCGTAAATATGACGTCACACCGATTCAACCGGTGACCAATAAAGCCTCCGGGTCGACG
>JAOSBL010000008.1:25877669-25888166 GCA_027568915.1 Erythroxylum roraimae
CAGTGACATATACCCCGAAACTGGTGCTGTAATCAATTCAAGGAATAAAATGCTGAGTACAATAAATCCTCTTTAATTAAGGGATATACCAGTTAATGCTTCCCCTCAAGCTGGTGAATGAATATTATTCGTTCCCAGCTTTCTAGTTAATTCTTGAATTCTCTAAGAAGATTCTTTTGTCAACATCTCAACTATTTGATCATCAGAATGAATGGAAGAAATGCCGATTACTCCCCCTTTGAGTTTCTCCTTTCTGAATAACTGATCAACCTGTTTGGTTTGTTAAACTTGCAGTTGTCTGTGGGCAATACCAATTTCTGTTTGTTTTCACATTATAGGCTCATTTGCTTGCTTCTTTGAGTCTTTGAAGCATCATAATTTTTGGTGATAATTGCTCACCAATTTCATGGTGTCATTAGTCTGAACTCTACTTTCGCACCTGACCAAATTGCATCTTGCTTCTTGACACTCCATGTCATCAGATTATTACCAAGAAAAATAAATGTCTAGTTGTAGACCACTGATTTGCTAGAATCCTCCATAATCTGCATCTATATACCCTTTTATTCAGAGCTCTTCATTTTGTTCTAAAAGAAATCACATGCAACATCAAAATTAGTTCTGATTAACATGAGAACATTTTAGTTATTGAAGAGGATCCTAAACATAAGGGAATAATCTAAATCAGGAAGATATAGGAGTGATGCAACAATTTCATATAAGAATTGAACCACTATATCATGCATTCCATGTGTATAACTAGATTCAGTGAACCAGATCACGCGTGCCAATGGGAAAATGTTTTTAGTTTCTTTGTGGAGGACTGGGGCTGGATTTATACCGGATGATGTTAGCTTCTTCGTAAAATGTTGGATAGATATCTCAACTTATGCACTTGGCATTCGTTTTCATTCAAGAGTTGAGGATAGCATAATCACTTGTCAGTTTATTCAATATTTTTAAGTTTCCAATTTGATATTTTTGATGGCAAACATTTGGGAAATCAAAAAAGAAGAAAGATATCCCCCTGGCTTATTCCTTGTCAGATGTAAGTCTCGTGTATATTTTAGTTTGTGTGGCTAACTGATATACTTCCTCAATCATATAGCTGCAGTGCAAGAACAAAGGAATTTGTCAGCAGCGGTAATTGATTCTACAATTGGAGAGTCGTCTCCTCCTGATCGATTTCCCCCAAAGAATAAAATTGAAGAGAACTTTGAGCCCCTCAGTTTCAATATCCAGGAAGCTCTAGTTGAAAATGGGATACAGCAACGGCTTCTTGCACCCTTTACCTGTGGTGAATTTCGCATAGAGGATGGGCCTGTAACAGCCCCCAATGTGACACACCAATTCATTCCTAGTTTTACTGGGAGATCTCTGGTGCATGATAAAAACCCACATGAAAGCCCGGAGCTAAATAACCTCTCAGTATTAAGAAACAGCTCTGATGAGGAGATGCAAGTTTCATTACAGTTGGGTGAGCCTGAACTGAAAAGGCGGAGGCAATCAGATTCATCTGATAGCATTGAAGAATGCAATTTGTCAGCAGCGGTAATTGATTCTACAATTGGAGAGTCGTCTCCTCCTGATCGATTTCCCTCAAAGAATAAAATTGAAGAGAACTTTGAGCCCCTCAGTTTCAATATCCAGGAAGCTGTAGTTGAAAATGGGATAGAGCAACGGCTTCTTGCACCCTTTAACTGTGGTGAATTTCGGATAGAGGATGGGCCTGTAACAGCCCCCAATGTGACACACCAATTCATTCCTAGTTTTACTGGGAGATCTCTGGTGCATGATAAAAACCCACATGAAAGCCCGGAGCTAAATAACCTCTCAGTATTAAGAAACAGCTCTGATGAGGAGATGCAAGTTTCATTACAGTTGGGTGAGCCTGAACTGAAAAGGCGGAGGCAATCAGATTTATCTGATAGCATTGAAGAATGCAAATAAGGAGCAAGGGGTTGCAAATGTCTTTGGAAGCTTCGTTTAGTGACATTTACAAGGTTTGTTCCACATTTTTTATTTGCCTTCAAAACTACAAATTGTAAGTATCTAGGAAGTATCAAATTGCAAAGAGCAATCTTAAACTAGGTCAGTTACTGAAAAGAAAATTATATTTATACCATTTTAGGTTCGTTACATGGGGGGGAATACAAGTATCTAGTGGGAGAATTATGTAGGTCTGTACCTTTCTTCCTTCACAGAATGTACTATGATGTTAGATTGGAACATAACACAACTGGATGAAGTTTGAAGGGCTTTACTGAAAAATCGGTTGTAATTTTCAACTGGAGCATCATATAAGAGTATATTTTTATCTCTTCCTCCTCAACTCTGCAAATGCTTCTGCAACAAATAAACGTACATGTTCAAACTAACTGTGGACTGCGAATTTGGATATATCATAGGGATTATAGTTCTAAATTATTGAATTATGATCATGTGTCACACCTCTTTCTCTATCATTTTCCTTTCTTTTAAATCCTATGCTTGCTTTCTCTTAACATTTATTATAGAAGGGTAATTACTAACAAAAAAATCTTAATTTTTTGACTATAGTTTGAAGGTTAAAAAGTGGGAATAATTTTTTTTATTTTTTTTAACAAAAATAGATATCTTAATTAATGTAGTTGACGTGATTACCTTCAATTACACATGGGATATCAAGTGACAAGGTAGTTTATGTCAGTTAATTCTAAAATTAAATTAAATAATATTCAACAAAATTAAAATAAGAGAAATCCTAAATTTAGCTGCTCTCGTTTGCCTCATCTTCTTAAAATGGTTAGGGGAGGTGGATGTTGTTTCACTTTTGTTGTTTCAATGCTGTTCCAATTTATCTCATCCACATATTTATATAGGTCCTACATAAATGTGTGGATAAGATGACTTGAAATAGAGTTGGAACAGCAAAAGTGGAACAGGTGATCTGATCCCGATACTTGTCACGCTCCCATTAGCCACACGCCTTTTGCCCACTGTCTGCACACTGTTCGATAACGTTAGTCGAAGTTGTCTTGTCTCGCTTATTCTGCTACGTCAATCTTTTTTAGCTCTTATCAAATTGGATTTAATTGATCCCAAAGCTTGAACTTGAGTACTTTGTAATTTGCTGCTATAATATTGGGGTTGGTCAAGGAAGATTGACTTAAACAAGATTGGTAAATTTGACATTCATAGTACAAGAAAGATCAAATGGCCATTTTCTTCATTTACCACATAGTTTGTCTGTTGTTGAAAAAGTGATCAACTATAACTTTACTCTACCGTCAACTATAGCTATGTAATTGATGGTATCAGGATGTTTATTTGTTAGATACATTTCATCGAATAATGACAAAGCTGCTTCTACGTCATCCTTATTGCAAACGACATGAATTAGGGTAGTAAAGTTTACAACATTGATAGCACAACCCTTGTTTATACACTCTTCCATGAATAGTTTTGCCTCATTCATCTTCCCCTCTAGGCAGAGTGACTTGTTTAATAAATTAATTTCAACTAGAGTTGGGAAGAAGCCCTTTTTACAAATAGTGGTCATCTATATAATCAATTTCTTTCATTGTCCTTTGGCTTTACATACTCTTCATTGCTACATCTCGTAATTGCAGCAAGAAATATAAGTGGTATAATATATTATTCTTATGTGATATCATGTATTAATATATTTATATGATGATATTGTAACATGATTAAAACAAATATGGACAGAAATAAAATATATGTAGCTTTCGTTGCTTCTGCAACTGGTATATACTTGACTTAGGAAGAGTGTAAAGGTTTCATTAATAGATTCAAGAATACTATTTGTTTGATAATTTATTAGAAGCTGAAAGAATAAATTCTTAATTTTGTTGAGAGAAGGCATTATGTTTAACAGTAAATGAATATTAATATGTATTAATATTATTATTATTATTATTATATGATGTGGTATATTGATTGTATTTCATTTTAATTTATTTCATGATTTATATGTATATTTCAAATTCCCTATATTGATTGCCCCATTTGTAACGAGAAGATCAAGTTACATATGCTAAATGCTAAGGCTAATACCGATCAACATTTTAATCAATGCATTAATAAAAAAGTAAGTATTTCAATTATAGTTTTAATGATGCCAATATTATACAAAATTTTAATCAATATTCAAATTGTAGGTGTTTTGTAGATATTAAGTTTTGGTAAATGAGTTGAATGTTTGTTATTATAAAAAAAATTTGTTAGATATTTTCTATCCGTTTGGGTAAGAGTCTCGATCGTAAGATTCATTGTTGCTCACAAGAGATAAATATATATATTAACTCATTTAAATAATGTAAATTTGACATAAGTATAATAATTTTAATTTTATCTTTATTTTGTAGGTCTTATGAGATTACTTATCTTAGACATCTAATGTACCTTGCTCTAGTATTGAGGCATTTTTCATATATTCGGTAGTTTTTTTGGAGTTGCATTATTTGAATTTGTATATAAATTATAACAAGTTGTCCTAAGATTGCAACATTGTAAGTTGATTTGGAAGTTAGTTTGTAACAATTAGGAGTTACTAAACAACTACTTTTCGTTTATTTTCTTTAACTATCATTCATCCAAATGTAACTTAATTTATTTCTTAGTAACTTGAACTTATATTTATAACATATCCTCCAGTATGGAATGTAGCTTTCTTGGCTAAGTCAAAGAATACTAAAATCTTTCTTTTCTTAAACTTTGTCAACTTTAAGCTTAAATAAAGAAACATTAACGACCAATAAGCATAATCTCCATCCAAGAAAGAAAAAAATTGGATCATATTTGATTGTTGCCCATGACTCACCTTCTCATGCATTATAAGTTATCCTCATTAAAGGCAAACATAAACACAAGCAATCAAAATAAACACAAGCACAACCCCAATCATAATGTAGTGATAACATATTTGCTGAATCCCAACAAATACACCATCGAAATAAAACACAAAGAAAGCATAACTAATAATAAAGTTACCGTTTCCATATAGGTAACCAACCATTTTTTTTTGTTCAGCCGAAGTCAAACACATAATCAAATAAATACACCTCTGAAAAAAAAAATCACATAACCAGACCATAACTAATCCCAATCTTCAAATTATCAAGCCTACCATAACTAATACATGTCCAAATTCTCAGTCAAACTATAAATTGAGTGTCCTAATTATTTGTCAAATCATAGCAAACATAATGTTCAAATTCATCAACATAACTTCTCTAACTCGACTTCCTCACATAATTCCTCTTCTCTTACACTCTCATTCCTGTGCACTTCAGTAACTTCATTAACTTCCTCTTCAATCTCCTTCACACATTCATCCATAACATCAATCTTCATACATACTTACCATCCATCGGTTTCTTCAAAGATTTAGACATGTTAAATGTTTGTTTTGTTTTAAGAGATGAAAAGTGGAGATTGCATCAAATTGGGACATTATTGGTGGAAAACACAAATTTTGGAGAATATGGACAGATTATTGAAATGGATAAGGCAATATCATGCCTAATGCCAAATTTACTTAAAGAGTTGGAGTTTAATTATGAAAAATCTTTCTATCCCTATTATTTAAGGATTGTGATTTGTTTTAGATAGACATCTTTACAAGATAGGATTAGAGTAGGTTTAAAGTAGGAAAGCATTATAAAGGGACGTTCGCTACCTCTCCACATCAATCAATCATTTTCTTCTTACTTTTCTCAGAATATTTCATCTTTCTTCTATCTTTGGTATTGGAACTAAAGCCGTGTGATGCTAAACTCAATTATTTTGATTCAAAGGGATTCAAAACTCTAGTTGTATCCTTGTGAGGTTTGATTATAAACTTTGATTTATGTTTTAATTGAAGTATTTCTTGTTTTAAGTTCTTGTATTTAATGAATAATTAATATTGATTGGTCTGAAAATTTAATTTAATGTTTATTATTCTATAGCTATCCATGAGTTTAATGATCCATAATTGTCATGAAGGATTAGTGCAAGTAGCAAATAGGTTATTTATGAATTTGCGCATTTAATTTATGATAAACAAAAAAACTAAGTTGAATAGTTACAAGTATCTCAATTATTTAATTTAAGGTTTAGTCTTTTTCATTAAGGTTATCAGTATCATTTAATTGATATGGAATGTTATCATACCCGATCAATTGATGGTAAGTTTTGGTTTGGATGTTGAGTTTAAACCAATTAATTTAGAAAATTTTGAAACTTAATATGACTATCCTTGTTGGGCCCCGAAATTTTTTATTTTTTATTTTTTTAGTTATTTATGATTTATTGATTTATTTTATTTATTTTTAGAATTGAGTCCATCAATTTAGTGGGTATAAGTAGAAATTAGAATTTTGAATGGAAATGTTAGAATTAAATTAGAGTATTGTTAAGGTATTAGATTTAAATAGCCTAAGGAGTAAGTAGTCTTTTGATTAAATGAAGGAGGGGTATTTTTGGAAGACCAAGACAAATTGTTGTCTGGAATAAGAAAGAAGAGAAGAGAAAAATTGTGGAAGAAGAGAAAAGAAGAGAAGAAAACGTAAAGAAGAAAGAAAAGAAGAGAAGAAAATCGTGGGAAGCTAGGAAGGAAGAAGAAAGAAGGAGATTTGGGCTAAGTTTAAGGTAAGTTCATCTTTCTTCTTGCTTGGTAGAAAAACAAAAGGGATTAGAGAAAGAATGAGTTTGTGTTAGAAGAAAGAAGAGAAACCATTTTGATTTTTCATGGATTTCTAAACTAGGTTTTGGTTTTTCTAACCTAGATTTACTATGGGTAGGTTAAGTGTAAGCTTAATTTTACCATTTTGATGGTTGAAGTTTTATAAATTTTGAATTTGGATTGAATGAGAAAATTGGTTTGTTTTAGGGAACTAAGAAAATCTTATCTAAGAGCAAAAGAAAAGGCACAATTGAGTTGGATTTTCAAGCGAATTAAGTGGGTAATGTATTTATAGTTATTGTGTAAATGGACAATTTGTTTACTTGTATATGTATATGATTAATTGTTGAAATGGAATTGTTGTGATTGTTGAAAATGCATTATGATTATTACCATGTTATGTCATAAGTAATGTTATGACATTCTGTATAATCAAAAGAGAAAATAGCTTGAAAAGCATGAAAATGTGAGTATGTGAAGAATTGACTTGAGCATGACTATTTACTTGTGTTTGGGCAAGAGAGAAACTATTTCATTGGTCACGTGCACGTTGACCTATGGCCTTCTCCCGGCTGCCCGCTTGTGTCATATGAGATCCTAAGAACAGACTCATATTGTTCAAGGTGTAAACTACGGTTTCTCCATTTCGACTCAAAGGAACTCTCGAGCCATTTGTTTGTGCATTTCGTCATTGATTTGTCAAGTATGATGCATTTGAGTGTTATGTTTTGATGGTTAAATTTACATGTTTTGTGTTATGTGATAACTTCTTTCACTTTGAGTTTTTAAGCTAGAATTGCGAATGATTGAATTGCTAAAATCAAATGAAATATAGATGTATGTATATATATATGTTTGATTGTATGGCTCGTTGCTAATGGCTATAAATATATTAGCCACTGAGCTTTATAGCTCAACCCACTGTTTTCTCCTCAGATGCAGAACAAGAAGAGTGTTGATCCTTGTAAGGCATTTTAACAAACTCCGAGATAGCTATATTTAGTGACTAAGTTCAATTACTTTTAGGTAGCTTTAGCAACATATCGATCATGAGCATCCATATGTACTTTGTATTAAGCTAATGATGTAATTTGTTGATATGTACCTAAAGCTTTGTTCAAACTCTATTTTGTTTTAGAAATGAGATTGAGATTGAAGAAGTTTCCAATGTGAATGTGCATATTTTTTCTTTGGTTGAGTTGTTGATGGTTGTGGGAAATTGGTAATGTGTATGTGTGCAAAATTTTGTTGTGAATGTTGGGATTCTAGATTTCGAAACTGAAGGTTTCGCCGCGACGAAGCCAAACCTTAGCTGCAGCGAGCCTTTCCTGAAGGTGTTTCTGCTTGATTTTCATAACTTTGCTGCGGCGAAGACAGACTCTTTCGCTGCAGCGTATTTTTCTCGAGAAGTACTCAAATTTGATCCGAAGACTTCGCTAGGGCGAAGCAACTTTTCACCGCGGCGTATTTGCCCCGAAGGGTACGTTCGCTCGACCTCGAGGTTTCGCTGCGACGAACTTTTCCTGAAAGGTCCTTAGAAATATTTTCATATCGTTGCCGCGGCGAATCCGCCAATTGCTGCCGCTAAATTTTCACCTTTAATTGAAGGTTTCGACTTTCTTCTCGTGTGATCCTCACTTGACCGCCCCGAATGGTCGCCTTGGGAATGGTAACGGGACCCGGCCACAACAATCCTAATATGTTTCAAACTAATTGCTTGAATAGTGAAAAATTTTAGTTAATTAGTAATTAATCGAAAACTTCAACTTTATTTTATTATTTGAAATTGTGAAACTAATATTTAGTTTTTTTTTATTTAACCTAATTCTACGACTGCTACAAAAAGTTAGAGAATCAAAATTAATTTTAAAGGCTTCAACAACCAGTCCACATATCACCGTAAAATGGTGGTGTTTCTCGTGTTTATCTCAGACTTTCAGAGTACCTTCCTCTGTGCTGCTGGTGACAAAAGAGACCAAACCCATAACATAGAGAGAATGGTTGCACAATTAACTCACCTGAGATAATTATATACTAGTTGAAGACACGTTTCCTATCAGTGAAAGAGGCTAGATCACCGTCTATTCATCTTCAATCATCTAACCAACGAACGAGCGACATTAGCTCGGCCACCCGAAGGCACTTGAATCTCCAATGCCTTGATTGAATTGCCTTTTAACATAAATATAATTCTTGATGATTTAGGTGGACATGGTTGATTTTTTACGAGTTTCCAAAGCTCAAAAAACAGGCCTTATTATATTGATTTAGGGTATTTTCAATATTACAATCAGTAATAATTAATAATGAAATGATAATCAATAATAACAATTAAATATAAAATTATGATTGAATTAAAGAATTAAAATGGATCTAATATTAACGTGAAAAATTATAAATTTAATAAAAATTTTCATATATTGCAAAATTTAAGATGAATTTAATGATATAATATTATTAATTTATAACAAACAATAATAAATTAATTATAAAGCATATTTTGTTATAAAATGTATTTATTTTAATAATCATTTAAAATTGTAAAATTAAGAACAGAAAAGAGATGAGAAAAGTAGTTAGTTAAAGGGAAAAGGTTTAAGTGTAGTATTAGGCAGTATCAGAGCAGCGAAGCTACTTAAAAGCCTTGAACTTCAAACGTTGAAATTAGTCAAAAACAAAGGTGTCGTGCCGCTAGTGAAAAACATCCATTCGCCGTTGCCGGGGATCGAACCCGGCTCACCCGCGTGACAGGCGGGTATACTCACCACTATACTACAACGACAGTTGTGGAAGTTAGCTGTGGAGAAGTTTTTATATATAAATAGTTACGCTAACATATTGAAGCGATAATATAATAGACACCAACCATCAACGAAAGGCAGAGGCTGCCATGGCAACCACCACCACAGCGACTTCAGTCTACTTTTCTTCTCAGAAATTTTCAGCATCTCTCCCTCACAACCGGAATCTCTGCTGGTGTGTCTTTCGAAACCCCATCTCATCAAAACGAAAGCAGAGAATTAGAAATGTTGTGATAATTAGAAGCAGTTCAACGTCATCTGATGATAATGCTGAGACGTCAAGTACTGCGGCTCAAGTACTGGAAGAATCAGAGATTTCCATCGAAGAAGCTCCAGCGGGAACTCCATCTTTGATATCTGCGCTCAATGTGGAAAGGGCTCTTCGTGGCATACGTAACTAATTAATTTGCTATATATATTTACTCATAACTCACTTACGGTTTTGTTTAGAATTTATTAAAATTTATGGGGCTTTGCTTCAAGCATGCAGCCATTACAGATGCCGATCATTACGACAGACTTGGACTTCAAATGGGATGTTCTTTCCAACAGGTCTCCGTTAGTGATAAGATAAATATGTAAAAATCTCTTTTAAATTCATCGTCACCTCTGACTCGTTCCTGGCTTTTCTACTTATTTGCCAATCTCATTCGTCAGGTTACTGATGGATACAAAAACAAGGTAGATGAGTTACTGAATCAACAGGGTTTAGACAAGGAACAACAGAACAACCAATTGGAACTTCTCAAGGTGCTTTTACTTTTTCAGACACTCTATATATGAATATATACATATACATAACTTGTGTGTGTTTCTGTTTCCATATGTATATGCATGCAGGAATCTTTCATCTGAATTTCGTTTTTGAGTTTTTAATTTTTTTTAAAGAAAAGAAAAAGTAAAATAAAAGAAAATAAAAACCAACATGACAGAAAATAACAATAAGGATAACAATAAAAATAAATTGAAATTCCTAACTACATAAGGAAAATAAATACTATTAAGGAAATAACAATGACAAACCTG
>JAOSBL010000008.1:25888266-25900979 GCA_027568915.1 Erythroxylum roraimae
TTGTTCCGTTGAGTTCGATTTGCTTTCGATCCTTCGATGTTTGCTTTGTTTCCGTTCTTTCGATTCGTGTTTCGGTTAGAAAAAAAAAATTTATGGTCGTTTCGTTATAATTCGATGGAAATGTGTTAAGAAGTTGGGTTTCGAAATCGGGATCCAACATTTTACCTATATCTCATAAAACCACTTACAGTCTCAAGTTTTTTTTTTTTACACATAACTAATTCACCACCAATTTCTCATTTCATGTCAAATTTTTAACTCGCAATTCTAAGAAAAGTTCGGGGTCCAACACAAAAGGAGAAGAGCAAAGGTGATTTCGGCCAAGGAGAAGAGAAAAGAAAAGAGCGATTGATTTTTCATGATTTTGCAGAATGAATTAAAGGGAGCTTCATCAAGACTATGTGTTCTTCAAGTTGTCCAAAAGATTGAAAGAAAGTAGTAAGTTTTCCTAACCTAAATATTTGGTTTTGGAGTTTTTAAATGTGATAGATTCATATAAAATCAATGGTGATTTTGACATGGTAGATAATAAGTTTGGAAGCATTTACTGGTTAAAATTAAGAAAATCAATCAAGGAATCAAGCTTGAGAGGATCTTCCATGGCTAGGTTTTTTTTTGTGTGGTATGATTCAAAAGTCTATTTTGGTTGAAGATGATAAGAGGGATAGCCACATTTAGTGAAATTCTATCTTAGGTTCTTAGTTCACTTGAACCAGTACTATTTTTTTGGCCATAACTCAGCTCATAGACCTCAAAATTGGGTGATTCCAACTGAAATGAAACCTAAGACATAGTACTGACCTAATTATAGCTTAATGATATTGAAATTTGAGATTGAAAATGGTAACCTGATACTACCCCTGTGTTAAAGCAACTTGTGATATTTGTTACATGTTTCATGATTTAGAAGTTTAAATGGCATGATTTTTTATGCTATGGAAATTAAAGACATAGAGGAACAAATGTCTAAAGACATCAAAACCTAATAAGAACATTTGCTATGTGAAAATAATGGAACAAGGCGAGGTATGAATTCTAGGCAGATCGATTAAACCGAATATATAGTGTTAATGCCTTGTTTCTGAATTGAAAATAAATGCCTAAGCGAAATGCGCTTTATGTAGGTAAAGGAAAGGCACATAACGCATGAGTGTGCTTGACGATAAATTTACAAAACTATGAGTGTATTTTAATTGTTTCATTTGAATAACTTTTTTCAACAGAATTGATGGCATGTGATTTTAAATTATGCATTCAATTGTTTAATTATGAGATTGAAAGAAGTTTAAAATTTTGAACGTACGTGGGACAAAGGCAATGTCACGATTGTGACAGGCTCTAAACACCTCCCATTTGTTTTTGATTTTGAAATTGTATAAATTACTTTACAAAATGTTTTAAGCTTTATGCGACAAGTTAAAGTACTATGAAAAATGATCTTGTTTTGAGCTTATGGCACATTGTTGGGCTCATTACATGATATTATACCAGTTAGAGTATTCCAAACACACATGGAAATTTTTGGGGGGCGTCAGTTACTAATAGTGACCGGTATTATGTCTGTCAGTAGTCCAGTCCAGTGAGTCACCCTCTGCACCTAGGAGTCTATAAAGTGCTAGCCAAAATTGTTACAAGTAAGCGATGCAGAGCCAGCTCCATAACTACCAATCTATAGTGGTTAACCTATTACAGGTCAGCGATGTAGAACCAACTTTGTAATTAGTGTTTAACCAATCACGGGTAAATGATGCAGAACTAGCTCTGTGACCTTATGCCTAAGGGCACCATAGTGCAAAGAAGTTTGTGATTGGCTACATTGTATAGGAAGTTCATACCAATAAATAATGCTGCTACTATTTGCTTTAAAAGTAAAATTGAGAAATTTGGTTTTAAGAGGCTTATATGTTTTTATATTGGTATTCTATTATACTAAATGAAATGAATTTCTTTTGGGGAGGTGTCAATGATTACAAATGATTTCCAAAGAATTTTATTTACACTCATTTACCTCACACTCTATTTTCTATTTTTAAATAAAATCTCTTAGGTGCACACTCAAGGGCTTCTGT
This sequence comes from Erythroxylum roraimae, assembly GCA_027568915.1. NCBI lineage: Eukaryota > Viridiplantae > Streptophyta > Magnoliopsida > Malpighiales > Erythroxylaceae > Erythroxylum > Erythroxylum roraimae. The sequence goes on from JAOSBL010000008.1 coordinate 25,890,336, forward strand.
AGCAGAGACTCCACCTCTTGAGTAATTAATTTTGTCATATACTACTATAAAGGTATTTTTGCCTTGTGCATACTTTTGAGAACTATTGCATATCATTGAACATGTTTTGGAATGTACATTTGTGTAAAAAATGGATGTGTATAAAGGTTTTTAAATGAAACACATTATTTTTTTTAGCTTTTCAAAGTATATTAATGTAACTATTTAAGGTTGCATGTGAGTGGATTTGAAGTCCACACTTTGTAGTTGAGAAATTCACGTGATAGTTTTGAACTTTTACAGGGACTTTGAAATTTTTGGGATGTCAAAATACAGCTGTTATGCTACCGAAATTTTTAATAAACAGAAAAACAAAACTCCACCTTTCACATTTCTTGTTATTGAGTTAAAGCTTTTCCATAACAAGTATGCTTAGTTTCACAAGAACTTTCTAGCCGATTTAGATATTGACTGGAGGGCCACCGTGGAGTGTCGAGCAAGTCAACTAGTCATTTCAGGATAGGGTCCTGTCAAAGGAAACAAATCATTTTGTAGCAACAAAAGATAAAGAAGCTGAATCGTCTATTTTCTTAACATACAAAGGAAATGAAGAGTGTAAGAAAAATATTTGGTATCTTGACACCGGTACTAGCAACCATATGTGTGGATGAAAGAAGCTGTTTACAAATTTAGATAAGACTATTCAAGGAGAAGTTACTTTCAGTGACAGGCCCTTATCCTAAAAAGACTAGGCAACGACTGTATTTTGACATTCCCAAAATTTTCAAAAGTCCTGTAAAAGTTCAAAACACTTCTTTAATCACATCAAAATTCCCACTACAATTTTTGGACTTCAAGTCCATTCACAAGCAATCTCAATATTCACTTCAATAAATCTTTTAAAAAACTACATTTTCATACATTTAACGTTAAAACATTCATATACATGCGTTCTTTACATAAAATACATCCCAAAACATATTCATGAATATGCAAATGTTCCCAAAAATATTAACAAGGAAAAATACCTACAGAGTAGCACGTGACAAAGTTGACTAGTTATAAGGTAGAGTCCTTACTGCTGAAACCCCTGAGCGTGCACCTGAGAGGTTTCATTTGAAAAAAGAGAAAAGAAAGTGTGAGATATACAAACTCAGTGAGTTTTAGATTTTCTATTCAAATCATATTTAATAATTTAAACCTCTCTAAAACAAATTCATATCAATTCGTATAATTTAATACTAATATGAAACATATATGTTTCCAGAAATTAAGTTTCTCAAATCGCTTCTCAAATAAATAGTGGCGAAATTAAAAATTTCATGAATTTCAGACACGACATAGCCTATCATTAACTTCTTTGTCATATGGTAACCATAAGCATAAAGTCACAGAGTTAGTTTTGTATCGCTTACCTGCAACTAGTTATCTACTAGTTATGGAGCTGGTTTTATATCAATTACCTACACTAAGATAACTACTACCCATCGATAGTTTTAGAGTTAGTTTTGCATCATTTATCTGTAACTGGTTAACTACTGGTTCTGCTTCGCTTACCCACACTAGGTTAACTGCTATATGCCGATAGTTACGGAGCTAGTGCTACATTGCTTACCCGCAACTAGTTAACCACTAATTATAGGGCTAGTTCTATATCATTTACCCGCACTAAGTTAACCGTTATGCACCAGTATTGTAACATCCCGTTCCCATACTAAGGGGTAGAACCCTAGATTTTTGTAATTGAAAAAAAAAAACAATGAGAGATTAGAAAATTTGCATTTTCATGCTTATGCATATTGTTAGCATACAAACTAGTGAATTTAAATTTTGCAGACATTAAAAAGACTGTACATGCATTCATTCAAATTTACTGGGTATAATTGAATTCTGATGTGATATTATTAAAAATTTGTGAAATTGTTGTATCAAAAATTTAATTGATGTGTGTATTTGTAAATTTTGAATTCTAGTGAATTTTAGGAATAATTTCCGAAAGTGTTGATTTTTATTAGACTAGGAAAAATGCCAAATTGAGAAGTAAATTGATGTATGGAAAATAGAAATAGGAATTAATGATATTGGAGAATTGTTAAAAATGGCTTTGAAAACTTCAGAGATTACTTTAGAAATTGAGAGATGATGATATTGAAACTGTTAGAGACATATGGAGTAAAATTGAATTGTGTTAAATCGTCTGAGAGGCGAATCTTTAAAATCTCCCAGCGTCTGTTATTAGTTGAGTTCAACTCCAACTAACTGACTTTCAAATACATTTTTCAATTACTTCGTCTTCGTCTAGCTTAGACGCGCTCTTGCTTAAACGCGTGGATTTCGTTTGCATCTTGCTTAGACGCGTGTACTTCGTTTGCCTTGCTTAGATGCGTCCGCTCCGTCCAATTACATTGCCTTGCTTAGATGTGTCTGCTCCGTCTGATTTCATTGCCTTGCTTAGTTTCGTCCGATCATCTCAAACTTAGTCTGCTTCGTTTGATCATCTCAGACTTAGTTTGCTTCGTCTAATCATCTCAGACTTAGTCTACTTCGTCTGATCCATCTGAGACATGATCTATTCGTCAGATCCGTCTGTGACTTAGTCACTCTGTCTGATCCATCTGCGCCTTAATCAATTCGTTTGATCTAACTTACACGCTTCATCTTATTCAGCTTTCACTTAAGTAACGTCTTATTTGATGAATTGTGCCACATGTATTTATCTACGCACTTAACAAATTCATCAAAACAGTTCACACACTTCCATTAGTATTATTATTATTTGACTTTTATCAAAATCAATAGTCTTCTTTACTTACCCGACCCATTTCACGTTTCTTTATATATTTAAAATACTAAGTTACTTTTTGACTTAGTTTTTTCTTCAAAACTATCTTCTGCAAGTTTTTTTTCCTTCATGGACTTTTGATTCACCAAAAACTTCACTAGAGTTATATCTTGCTTTCATCTACCTTTTGCTACTCCAACTTCGTTATCTCTTCCTTTTGCCTCAAGAAAAACCTAACCTAAACCACCATCAAAATGATGTACGAGGGTGCATGAGAGTTAGGGTTTCTTGGAGCTTTGAAGATTTTGGAGTTTTATCAAGTGAGTATCTTGTTAATCCTTATGAGTTGTAGGTATATGAGATAAATTTGTTAATTTAATTGTCATTGAGTGATCATGTGAAAATGAACATTTAGGGTTTCATGTTCACCGTGAATATAGTATGAAGATGTGTAATTGTTCATTTTTCAGTTTTGATTTTTGGTTCTAGTCTATTTGTAAATGATATTTAGTTGAAATGGAGTTGATAATCAAGAGTGAATGACGTAGAAAGGGTGATCTTTGTACAAGTTATGTTAGGTGTAAATCTGGAAAGTTTGAAGATGACTGACTGGAAAATGTTCATTGAGTATGTTTAGTCTTTTAACCATAACCTTTTATATAGTTATCCAAATGGAATAATTTTTATTTGGAGTAAACTAGAGAAATAAGGCTACAAATTTCATGAAGAAGTTGAATTTTGATTTAATCTCTAAGACTTTCAATTTCTGGATGGAAGTTGAGTATGGTGTACGGTTTCAGGATGAGAACAATCCGAAAATAATTGGAGAATAACTTACAAAATACTGAACCAAGTTGAATGATTTTGGTGTCATTAGAAACTTAAGACTATGGAGAACAAGTTTCTAGAAGAACGCGTTATCACATTACTTCATTTACCTAATCAAAATGATCAGGTAAATTTATTAAAGTACTAAAAACATGTGTATAATGGAAATGGATAGGTTCATATGATTGTAGTTGTGATTCAAAGGAAATGAGTAATGGGTATTAAATAAAAGTGAATGAGATTTGGATACTGTGAGAGCTAATAATGCAAAAAAAATGAAATAACGAGTAATTGAATCATGAATTTTGATTCTAATAGTTTAAATGAGGTGTAAACCTAAGTAACAACTTATACTTAGGTGAGTTTTGAAATATCATTGATAATGTGACGAGAATAATGGAAAGATACCGGGGATTGTCATTGAGCATGCATTGTACATAGTCCATATACATATTTGTGCATAAATAAATGCTTATAATTGTGCAAAGTTATTAATGTGTGTGTGCAATATGTATATTGCATAATTTGGATGTGCAGGAGAAACGTCCGCATTCAGATGTTTCCAGAACTTGGAAGCAAATACTAATCTGAAACGTACTATGAGTAACCTAGATGGTCTCACTTAATTAATTATTTGATCTTATTATGTTTGAATTATAGAATGAATGTGATTTGATTATGTTGTTTCCAGACAATGAAGGTCTGATGATTGTGATATATGAATGAGATATTGAAGTGCTACTTGTATATGAACATGATGAAATAAATACTTCTAAATGTGATCTCTGAACGTCGGACTAACGTCCGATGAGAATGTATATGAGAATCTGTAAATGAGATCTTGTGATTGACTGAAAATATGTGATTGATGCATTTCATTACATGAATGCATGAAAGATAAAGGCAGTTATGATCGGAGTAGCCACCGAAAAAGAGCTTAAAGCTCATAATGTAAAAAAAAAGCTTAAAGCTCAGAATGTGAAAAAGAGCCTAGAGCTCAGAAAGTGGTTAAGAGCCAAAGGCTCACTATGTAAAATAAGCTCGGTATCTCCAACGGATACGGAACAGTTATTAATGAGCCTGGTATCCACAATAGATACGGGACAATTATAAGCACTCGGTCACAACAATAATAAATTGAAGTGAGTCTCACGTGCATTGCATTTATTCTTGTTATGTGTACCTTATATAATTAAAATGATTATGATGATTTTTCTGAAAATGAAGTGTGATATTTTGTGAAAATGCAAAGATGTGATGGATGAATTGAGTGAACCATCGATGATGGTTACTCATTGAGTTCGCAAAACTCACCCAAAATTTGCAATTATTTTTTAGGTTCAGAAGAGTACCCCATTAGCCAAACGGGAGTATATCTACTATATTCGAGTAAGAGATAGAGGTCGGGACCAGTGCACATCTGCATAATTATTTTCATTAATTTTTGTATAAAAGAATTTATTCTGAAATTTTTGTATCATGTGTAATCAATTCTATTTTGTAATAACTTTCCAAAATGGAAAGGTTTGTAAATGAAATTGATCTTGAATGCAATTATTTTAAATGTGATTGAAAAAGTTTATGAATAAAACAGGCCCGATTTGATTATTGATTTTTTGCAAAAGTGTGCACTGTTTTAATAAAGAAAAGAAAAATTTTGTAGTGAGATTTTACTGACTGAGTGTGCTAGCATGCCACCCTCGTAGGGCACGGACTTGGATATCATTTAGGATGTCGGGCGCATGTCTTGCGAGAGTGGGGTGTTACATTGGTTGGTATCAGAGCCCAGAATTAGCATCTTACATGGGTGTTTTTCAAAATATGTGTCAAGTTACATGCATTTTTGTCATATCATAGCAGACAGTAGCAACTGATTCCTAGTTTGAGTCGTATTTACATAAGGCACACGCATGAGCATTTATTGAGAGTCTGAGCAATTAGAAATAGTCAGAAAAATGATGATATGTCAAAATGTGAGAAAACGAAAATTTATGGATAATTAGAAATGGGAGATAGTACATGGTTAGATATGATGGATAAAGTTTAACACAATTGTATTGGTGGGAATATGATGCCAATATTGCACTGTGATGGTATACCCATGAATGAGATATAAACGCGAATGTATTGTCGCGAATTGATTGAGGAAAATAAGGATATAAGTAGAAATGGTGAGATTAAAGTGTATAAGCCAAGTTGAAAGAAAATAAATCTTTCTATGACCTTGAAAGGTTGAACTTAGACTTAAAATGGTTGTGTGATTATCGTGATAAGAGTTTATGATTCAATATGAGAATATGTTTGTGGAATGGAGACTAGAGTTTCATAATGGTTATGCCTCTATAATCACGAATTGATTTAGAATATCATATATATATATATATATGGGAGATGAAATAAATGAAAATAGGAAGATGAGATGGAAATGAGATAAAGAAAAAGATGACAAATCAATTGAGAAGAGTTAAGGCACCCAATATGGTAGTAAATCATTATGACATGATGTAACACTAGAGGAGGTAAATTTGGGAGAATTGGGGGAAAGATGATGTTAGTATATGTCAATGTGAGGAAACCCCGATCGTAGCAAGGATAAAGGGAGAAATATTGTTTAGGATTAATTGAGATCAAAGTATTACTATTGTAAGATAATTGGAGATCTGACAAAAATAAATCTCTGGGTAGAATGGGATGACCTTGAAGATACACACCTAAGCATATGTGACAATAATGATGTCTACTACTTCATCGGGTTTTGGTAACTAGAACATTATGACCTTGTAAGAGACAATAGAAATTGATCTTGTTGAGGTACTAAGAATGTCTAATAAATAGTGATGGAAGCAATGGATTGATAAAAGTTACATGAATAATATAGATGATAGAAATACGAAATCTTCTTTCGAAGAAGAATTTCACCGAATTAGGTTAAGTGGACTAGATAGCTTATTCTTCAGAATGATCAATGAAAGAATAAATCAGAAATAATATTAGAGTCCTAATCCTAATGGAGACTCAAGCATAGGATGTAGAATATGCTACAGAGAGTGTATGCATTTTTTTGATGTAAAGTATCAAACTATGTGATTGGATTTTTGAATTCGAGGTGACATTAAGTATAAAAGATACAATCAAATCTGATGAATGTGTTACCAACATAGGAAATTAAGATTTCCAATAAATCGAAATGTGTGGAGAAACTAGTATGACTGAATAGACATTAGAACAAATCAATGTGAAATAAGAGGAAGTCGAATGAATTGAGAAAATCATTCGAGAGAAAAAGTCAATTAGGAAACCGAAATAACATGAGATAATACTACCTCATTGAGGAATTAGATGCTTAAAGAATTATGAGAACAAATCATGGGCACAAGGAGTTTTGGGTTATATCTGTTAGAGTTAACAATGCCCTGACAGTATTATGGTATTGAAGATTAAAATGATCCAAGCAAAATTGTAGTAATTAGCGACTATGATCATAGATGATATTTTGAGTGTATTCGAAAAGTAAAGAGAGCATTTTGAATACTTGAGGGAATCTTACAGATCATGAATGTAGAAACAGTTATATGCCAAGTTCCATAAAAGTAAATCGTAGCTTAATTGGGTAGTATAGTATTTGAACATGGCATATTGGGAGACTCAAAGAAGATAGAGGTGATGATAAAGTAAGAAACTACGAGAAATATACGCGAGATTCGGAGTTCTTTAGAATTAGCTGGAAATTGGACACTACCAAAAGCTATTAAGGAGTTTTGACTAATCTTAGTCTTCTTAAGAAAATTTCTTAGGGAAAACATGTAAAATGTATGGACTGATGAATATAAAAAGAATCCTTGATGAATTAAAACATCGATGTATCTATATCGTGTGGTTCTGGAGATTATGTCGTATGTAATGAAGTTTCACATCAGAAATTAGGATGAAATCTAATGCAGCATAATCAAGTGATGTCTTATACATGGAGACAATTTAAGCTTTATTAGTTGATTATTTGATATGTAAATTGAAACTTGCTGCAATTGTGATTGCTTAAAAGTTTGGAGACATTATATATACCGAAACATTTAGAACTTATAGAAATAATTAAAGTTTGAGGTAATTTTTGAGTTTGAAAGGATTGAAAATAAGACTGAGACAAGGGATAGAGTTACTGGAAGATTGTGATGTACAAATGGGTATTTCCTAGTAAAGCTAGTGTTATAATCAGGTGTATTGAACAAAAAATTCAATAACGAAATAGCATAAGTTTAGATATTGAGGTTACCAAACCTAGTGCAATGAAGAGCACAGAATGTTGAGTTGAATTTTGGGCAAATCAAAATACTATTAACTGTTGAATTTAAGATCAGTTTCACATGAAAAGATTAGCAAAGCTGAAATTGAGGATTCAAAAATTTTGAATCTTATTGAGGAATTGAAAATGAATCCGACTTTCGAGTTGAATAGGAAAAATGATACATTGGGATTGAAATAAGAAGTATGTGTACCTGATAAGGAGACCGCTAGAGAAAACATAAGAAACAACCGAAGCTATACATCCTAGTGGGAATACGCCGAATAGTACTTAAAGGCAGAGGATGCAGAAACAAGTAACTGCATGTATGAATTGCCAGCAGTCTTAACTGTTGGAGATATGCTTAAAACTTATATTTTGGAGTTCATAGGAATATGATGTCAATGTATAGTTATAATTGATTTTAAGCATGTAATCATTATCACAGTGATATCATTAAAATATTGTATGAGACGTTATACGACAAAAAGAGTCGATCGCCCTTACATTGAAATAAAGCGGGCCTAAAAATGTTTGAAGACCATAATCGATTCAAGATACTATGGATTAGTGAAATGAATCTGTAATAGAAATTAAGTGATTCAAGAAAGATAAATGAGTTATATGGATCAACAGCGAAGATATGGATTATAGTGAGATAGATATAAGAGTTAAGTGTATTAACACTAAAGAGATGTGAAATATCAATGAAAGACGAAATGTCTCTGAGAGTATCACCTTGCCAAGGTGTGCTTAGATTGAGTACAAGGTGTGCTGTGCTCAGATTCGGAGAAAGGATAAGCTAAGCTGTTATGAATTGGTCTGTACAAAATTATTATAAGTTAGTATTACTGATAAAAGATGTCTTAGATTCATAATATGTGATATATGATTATGCTAAGAAATAATGATATGATTTGACAAAGATGTATTGTCGGCTTGTGAAGTAAAAATTTTGAGTAACCTGAATTATATTGAGGAAACTGTTAAGATAGTGTGATATCTAAAGAAATGATTAGAGGATGGATTAATTACATTGACTATGGTCAATTAGAAGAAATTATTCGAGTGATGAGGCTAAATAGGAAACGGAGAAGTATATGAGGAAACAATACCCCTACCTTTTTGATCAATCAGATAAGAATTTCGAGGATGAAATTTATTAAGGGGGGAGAATTGCAACATCCCGTTCCCATACTAAGGGGTAGAACCCTAGATTTCTGTAATTGAAAAAAAAGCAACGAGAGATTAGAAAAATTGCATTTTCATGCTCATGCATATTGTTAGCATACACACTAGTGAATTTAAATTTTGCACATATTAAAAAGACTGTACATGCATTCATTGACAATTTCCGGATATAATTGAATTCTGATGTGATACTATTGAGAATTTGTGAAATTGTTGTATCAAAAATTTAATTAGTGAGTGTATTTGTAAATTTTGAGTTCTAGTGAATTTTAGGAATAATTTTCGAAAGTGTTGATTTTTATTGGACTAGGAAAAATGCTAAATTGGTAAGTAAATTGATGTATGGAAAATAGAAATAGGAATTAATGATATTGGAGAATTGTTAAAAATGACTTTGAAAACTTCGGAGATTACTTTAGAATTTAAGAGATGATGATATTGAAACTGTTAGAGACATATGGCGTAAAGTTAAATTGTGTTAAATCGTCTGAGAGACGAATCCTTAAAATCTCCCAGCGTCTGTTATTAGTTGAGTTCAACTCCAACTACCTGAAGTTCTATTTCATTCTTTAATTACTTTGTCTGCGTCTGGCTTAGATGCGTCTGCTTCGTCTGCGTCTGGCTTAGACACACCTGCTTTGTTTGCATCTTGTTTGGACGATGTGCTTCATCTGCGTCTGGTTTTGATGCATCTGCTTTGTCTGCATCTTGCTTGGACGTGTGGACTTCGTCTGCGTCTTGCTTGGATGCGTGTACTTCGTCTGCCTTGCTTAGATGCGTCCGCTCTATCCGATTACATTGCCTTGCTTAGATGCATCTGCTACATCTGATTTCATCACCTTGCTTAGATTCGTCTGATCATCTCAGACTTAGTTTGCTTCGTCTGACCATCTCAGACTTAGGATCCGTTTGGTTAAGCTTTTATCAGTAGAGCTTTTATCAGTAGAGCTTTTGTCAGTAGAGCTTTTCTGAGAAGAGCTTTTTTTAAAAGCTAGTTGACTGTTTGGCTGTCAATTAAAAAACAGCTTTTTTAAAAGAGCTTCATACAGTAGACTGTTTGGCAACATAAAAATAAAAAGCACTTTTATTAATTTTAACTATATTTTATTTTATATTAAAATTATTTATGCTAAATAATTTAAATAATTTTTAAAGTATACCAACATACAAAGTACCATCTTGTAGGAAATAATTTGAAGAGATGTCTCATTTTCTTATAGCTTCCATAATCTCAAATCTAATGGCAGACAGGCAGAGTAACCCTGAAGAAGAGTGTTGATTCTCACGAGCATAGCTGCTCTGGTCGCAGAGAGAGGCAGGGTGTGGCACGACTGTGTCCTATTGCCGAAGATTCCAGAGTTCAAGAATCTAAACATAACAAAGTACCATGTACAAGATTAGCCGGTTGCTTTGGATATACCCACGAAAAAAAAACAAAACAAAACAAGATAAAATGATTAGACTAATGGGAAGCTAATTGACCTCTTCATCATTTTACTGTTCTAAAGCTGACACTTGATGAGATTATTGTTTAGGCAGTCCCTCCACGTTGTCTTATTTCAAGAATAATATTCTAACAGTCAAA
>JAOSBL010000008.1:25924586-25937030 GCA_027568915.1 Erythroxylum roraimae
GTTATGTGATTGGGTGAGCCATCGATGATGGTCACTCACTAAGTTCGCAAAACTCACCCAAAATTTGCAAATATTTTCAGGATCAAAAGAATACCCTGTTAGGCCAACGGGAGTATACATGCAGCATTCAAGTGAAGGATAAAGGTCGGGGTCAGTTCACGTCTGCATTTGTGTTTTTCCTATTTTGCATTGAATTGTATATTCCACATCTTTCTGTATAATTTTGTATTCCGAAATGACGCAAGTATTTGGTAATTGTGAAAGAGGCCCAATAGCTATTAAAAATTGTGTTCATTGGTAATGTTTATGAATGATTATGGGCCCAATTTGAGTTTCAATTTCTGCAAAATATGTTATTAATTTCGAAAAAAAATTTATACCGATTTCTGACTGATTGAGTGCTCTAGCACGCCACCCTCGCGGAGCACGGACTCGGATATCATCGTCAATGTCGGGTTTGAGTCGCGCGGGAGTGGGTTGCTAGATGTTGTCTATCCCAAATTTGCATGTAACCTGTTGATGCACAATTTCCTTTAATTTGAGAATTTGATTGAAGAACCATAAATAACTGTCTTTAGGATTCAAAGCCTATAAACTGCTTCCTTTAAGAATATAACTGTGAATTTATCTGATCTACAATGACTTTTTTTCATATAAAATTCTCCAAACCCTTTCAGTATAAGGAATCAGTTACTCCTATTAACTGCTTCTAATCCCAGCCTTCCTACTTCTTTTGTTTGACATATGTCTTTCTAGTTGACTTTAGCTACCCCTTTATTCTCTCCCCCTTTGTCCCATAGGAGCTGCTTCATTATGCTTTCCACTGTTTTAACCAACCCTTTTGATAAGAAGATATGAGACCACTAGTAAGATTGTATTGACACAATGACAAACTTCAGCAATTGGATTATCACTTCACAAGAAAGAGTTATATTTGTCCAAGACCCCAATCTTTTCCTAATTTTCTCAATGAAATGTAGACACTCTTCATATCTTAGTCTTCCTGAAGAGATAGGAATTCCCAAATAAAGAAGAGGGGTTCCTGTTTTGTCATATCAGTGACTTGAGACAATATAACTAAAAGGTGAACTGCATTGTTTGACAAAATGAAGTACCTTTTTTGCAAATTAATGTTTAAACCAGTAAGTCCTTGAATCTTTACATGGTGCTCATTAGTATTGAAATTAAATGTGCATCAGCTTTGCTCAGCAATATAAGGTCATCTATAAAACATAATCTTGTTAGAGAAAGCAATTTAAACTTAGATTGATACTTGAATATTGGAGTTATAGAGATTTTATATTTTAGCAGCATTGTGAGGACCTCCATCCATCTCAAGAGTAGGTAAAGGGAAAGGGGATCCCATTGCCTAAGCCCTTTAATACCCTTAAAGATTTCTGCTGGAATTTTATTAATTAGAATACCAAAAGAAGTAAGGGTGATGCAAGCTTGGATCCATTTAATAAGCCTTTGGGGAAATTTCAAAACTTGTAGAGTTTGTAAGATGAAATTCCAATTGACACTATCAAAAGCTTTAAGGAGATCCACTTTAATTACATAATTCTGTGGAGTGTTTCTTCTTATATATCTTTTCAATAGCTCTTATAATATTAGAATATTATCTCCAATATGCCTATTGCTCAAGAATGCCCCTTGGTTCTGACTGATTATGAATTTCATGACAACTTTCACCTTATTTGCTAAGACTTTAGGAATGATCGTATAGATGAAATTAATGCAATAAATGGGTCTGAAGTCACTTATATGGACAGGTTAGGAATCTTAGGCATTAAGCACAAGTAAGTTTTGTTAAATCTTTCAACAAAATCCCCTTCTTGCAAAATTCATACACAACTTTCTTAGTGATTTTCCCTATTTTATCCTATGTTTTATGGAAAAAGTTCCCATTCAGACCATTTGGGCCAGGAACCTTTGATCCATTCATTTTGAAAACCACATTTTCTATTTCATGGTTAGTGACAGGTATGATAAGATTAGAAGCTTATCCCTAAGGTACCTTTGCAGATATAAATTGTTTAAGATCCTCCACAGAAGATCTAGTATTCCCCTTTGTTCCCAAAAGAGTTTTGAAAAAATTCAAAGCTTCTTTACTAATCTCTTCATATCCATACATGACTTCACCAGAATTAGATTTTATGGAGCATATTCTGTTATTATTTCTTCATTATATTGAAAAAAAAATGTGGATCTATCCCCATCCTTAATCTGATTGACTCAAGCTCTCTAAAACATCAATGAACAATGATTGTCCACTACCTAAAAATAGAGTTTAATAGTTATCATCTCCTTATTTTACAAATACTCATCACTAGGATTAGTTGCTAGTAATTTTTGTACTGAGGACAGTCTATTTCTAACTTCCTTAATCTCCTTTTTTGTATTCTTCCCTCTTCTAGCATTCAACAACTTCAATTAATATTTAATAGCCTTGACCGTTTGTTTGTAGATAAACTGCTTAGTACCATTAATCTCAACATCCATCCCTTTGCTTATAGCGTCTTGAAATCCATCCACATTAACTAGGAAATTATTAAATCTGAAGGGGCACTTGGTACTAACCTTTTTAAATAGGTTATCAACCTTGATGGGAGTGTGATTAGAGAAACCTAGATCTAAAAATATGGCTTTGCTTTTTGGGAAAAGATTAACCAATCTACATTCACTAAGACTCTATTTAACTTCTTTTGAATAAACCAATAGGAAATTTGCTTGTTGCTCCAAGTGAACCTATAAGCTTCATATTTTAAATTAGTTAGTTCCACATCTTTAATGAAATCAAATAGTTCCGTATTGTAGTTGAGCAATTGCAATTTCCCTCTGGCTCAAACCTATAGAGATAGTGGTATAGAAATCACCACTTATAAGCCAAAGACCTGTCACTGAAGCTTTTATTCTTCTCAATAGGCTCCAAATTTCAAATCTTTGAAAAGTTCTATTAAAACCATAGACAAAAGTAGCAAAAGCAGTGGAATTCTCCATTTTGAATATCAATTTTAAGTGAATAAACTACTCATTTGTTTCCAAGGGTTCCATATCCAATAGTTCCCCATCATAAACAATAATAATTCTTCCACAAATGTGACACCGGTGATTTGAAATCGTTTTCCATTAAGTACCATAACAACTCAACTTACTTAGATTTTCTATTCTAATTTTGGTTTCTAACAGGCAAAATAACAAAAGCTTTTCCTTTTGCACAAAATCCCTTAAAGCATTGAGCCTTAATGGGCTATTTATACCTCTAACAGTCTATACCAAGATGGTCATGTAACAATGCCTTTGCCTTTGAAGCCTTTTCTAATGCTTTTATTGCTTCTTCTATATTGTAGTTTCTCAAAGTTCTCTTCTTGATTATCCACTTGTTGTTGATCTTCCTTCTGCTATATAAGATCTGAAATTATACCTTTTGAACATTCTCAATCTTCCTATACCAAGGACTACCCTACTTTTCAATAAGGGTGTTCATGGTACGGTACCCTAATCTGTTTATAAATAACCTGAACCTGAACCTGAATGTCAGGCTCGACAATTCTCCCACCAATGGTCGGCCACCCAGGTTTAAAGAAGATGAGCATTTTTCTTAATTACATGTTTGCCCCCATTTCCATTAAAAATTTCTTATAATTACACTTTTATACAAAAGTTTTCATATTTACACTTTAATCCCTACCACTTGTTACCATTTAATTGGTTACTTCTAATGACTCATCACCTTACATGTCATTCTCTTATTGGTCATTAAGTGTGACTCACTAATCCACTCACACCATTTTATACAAAATGTTGGAATTGTTCTTTAATACATTTAATTCACTAACTAACCAAATTAAATCCCAAAAATATTCCATAGTTGTCTTATCATCAAATTGACCATGAAATACTCTAATTAGAGTCAATACTTATTGATTGGATGCTTTTAAAAAAATTTCAAATGGGTTTAAAATGCTCAATATCCATTATTTTCCGAAAAGGGAATTTTAGTCCTAAACTTTCTAAACTCCCAAAATTCATCCAATCGGACTTATTTTCGATCCATTTCAGCATCATTAGACTCGAATACCTATTCTAGGTATTTTTCCAAATTTTCAAGGTTGGGTGCCTAAAATCACTATTAAAACTACAATACTATTCACTTGAACTCACTATTTATCTAGAAATGTTATTCACCAAAATTGTCCAAATTTCATTCAAAAGTGTCACCTCAATCTTTAAAGCACATTTCGGGGCTTTTAAAGCTCTATTGGACTCATCATATAGCTTTTTAGAGTTTTTAGAAATTTTTAATCAAGTCCATAACCATCTCTAGTCTATTCATGATCCATTCTAACCTTAATAATACACTTAAAACGCTTAAAATACTCTAATATACCATAAATAAAGCATACTCCATAAAATACATAGACACCACATTACACAGTACAATAATCGAACTAGGATACTATGTCCTATGTCGTGTATTTGTTTTGTAGCTTTTATCTAGGGCAACAAGGGCTAAGACACAACTTATCTCAAGGCATGTTTCTCTTCAAATAATTTTTCACCACAAGTTCTCTCTTTCTCTAGTTATTTCTTCATCTCTATGTGGTCTAACAATGGTATAAGCTAGCACATGAACATATGTCAGGTTGTGTTTAACAAAATTTATGTTCTCTTCATTTTTGTTCTTATAGCCTCTTTAATTCATGACAAGCCTTATTTTAAGGTAACATTTTCATAGTTACCTAAAAATATAACATAAACTAAATAAATCAAGGTAATTTAAATATATCAAAAAAATTTGAGTGAAAAATGCGTAATTTTTATATACATCAACTAGATTAAGTGATTTGTTATAAGCCATGTGGTGGAGGACCTATTATTAGTTGAATTCAAATAGTCGTACCATTGCTAATTTAACCAAGCACATGGACTATCTTGGGAATTACATAAGATAACAAAATAATCTATAAAGTAACACATAATTTAGGGTGGTGAAACTACCCAAACTTGTTTGGAGGAACCAAGGAGGAGTAGCAAAAAAGCAATCCTTTTATGGTTTTAGTAAAGATTAGATCGACAATAAGAAAGGAAGTTGGATTAAGATTTAACCATTGAGGGATAAAAAAGAGTGACAAGAAAAATATTTGAAAATTTTGAAGCATATTTTAATTTGATGATTACTTCAAATAAAAATATATAACATCATATTCTCTAGCTAGCGAATTCCATAAATTATATAAGGCAAAAATCTTTACCAAGCAATAAGAAGGAGAAATGAAAGTTTATGATATGAGAAAGTGGTAAGGAGATTAGATAGTCAAGTGAAAACTATGTGGATGAAGAGGTTTAACAAGTATTAAATAAAGTGGTAGATGCATAATTGATCATAATTTTACCTCATATTGTTGTGTTTTTGACGTTTTATACTTTTAGTATATATTTGGTACTTAAGCCTCTCCAAGAGTGTTTACAAAGCATAATTGCCTTTATGGACTAAAAGGAGCAGAATTCAGACAAGATCATGGCAGAAATTGAAGATTGAAGTGCAAAAAGGATGCATGGTCGTGCACCTGGCCATGCACTTCCTAGAGCCCGTGCATCTTCACGATTCTTGTAATTTTTTATTATGCATGGTCTGATACATGATTGTGAATCAGACTGTGCTTCTCTCTATAACCTTAAATTTTAATATAAAGGATGTGTTTAAAGGCAATGGGATGTAGTAGTTGCAGAGGAGACATTGGGAGGCGATTTCCAGATGTGGAGTTTGTTTTCAAGGTGTGATTTTGGTCAAGAGAAGTGGAAAACATGAAGAAATCGTCGACAAATCCATCAAAATATAAGATCAAACCCCCCACATCGTGAGAATATTCGATAGAAGACAATCAGGGAGACTTAGAATTATGAACCCATTGTTTTCTATTTGTTTTTTTCCAACTTATGTTTCATTTTGTGTTCAATTATGTATAACTAAACGTCCAGTTAGTATTTAAGTTAGATGAACCTTATGGTAACACTTTGATATGATTTAATTCATTTATTAATGCAATTTGTTTGATTGTTATATTGGATCTGATTATGTGTTTTATTTATAATTTGATTTCATACGTAGAGATAGAGAAATTCTAGGTTAAATACCATAATTGGAAAGAGTTGATTGCAACTCTAGATATAGGATAACATAAATCTTCTAGATTATGGTCAAACCTAATAGAGAGATTCATAAATTGGTAAAACAACCCAAAAAACTTTAATCCGGGTAATTTGATTGAAAACCTTAGGATTAGTTGTTAGTAGACTGAAAGTCAGCTATTAACATACCATAGGAATCTCCACAGTCCAATAAATTAATGAAATAATTGCATAATAAAAGACCAATTTGTTAAGGGTTTAGGGGGGATTTAAAACCTAGATACTAATACTTGATATTGATAATTTCCTAAGTGCTTCCTTAATTCTCTGCTCAATTTCATTACCTATTTTATTTTACTTGCCTTGGTTTTAGTTTCTTTTCATTAAGAATCTAAAATCAATCCTTAGGCTAGATAATAGAAGAAGGGTAATTACTAGTATTCATCATCTTCGTGAGATCGAACTGTACTTGTCGGTACTAGCTACAACTACGTCATGCACTTATAGTTATTACAATATTGACTCTCACAAAATAAGTTAATCAAGTTTTTGATACCGTTGCAGGGGACTTTGACATTAGGAAAGCCTGAATGCTATCACTCTAGTCATTTTCATTTTATTTTGTTTTATCTTTGTTTTTTATTTTGTTTTATTTTAATTTTACTTTTGTATTTATTTTATTTTACTTATATTTTATTGTATCTTACTGTATTTGTTTCTTATTAATTTAATTATCTTTTAAATTTCTCTATTTGATCTTAAGTTTATGATTTATTAAAGGAATTACGATTCATTGTCATAGCCACATCTTGCAATGGAAGGATGGAGTGAACAGTACTTTAATGGGAGCCAAAATATGCCTTTGCAAACTATGACATCACCATATGGGAGAGTGAGGTGTTCTCACAAGTTTTCAAAAGCTCAACCAATATTTAGGCCATGTCACAACATTTGTATGAATTATTTCTACAATCATGAATGTTGAGCACCAACTTATAGATGGGAGCGACCTAGCATGTATAATCAACCTCATGGTGCAGTATATGAGAATAACTATAATTCAGAATGGAGCAACTCCTACGCTTATGGATGGAATAATTACAATTTAGCTACATACTTATAACTCAAGAATCATGAAGAGCTTAGAGATAAATTAATGGATATCCTTGCTTAAATGAAAGCTGACTGAAACAAAAAGGGTTAGCTTCATGAATGGAAGGACATAAAAGAACTCCCAATAGAAGAAGAAGTGAAAGAAGAAGAGAAAGCAAGTCTTAGAGATAAATTAATTATAATCCTTGCTAAAATAAAAGTTGACCGATGAGAATTCGAAAGTAAAGAAAAGACAAAGGTTGGTTTCATGAATGAAGGGACATTTCAAAAAAAGCTTTTGAAAGAAAAAGAAAGTGTTATAAATCAATTAATTCAATACCTTGCCAAACTTAAAGCTAGTTGACGTGAATTTGAAGAAATAGTTTCTTCACTTGAATATCTTAAGCATAACGTAAAACATTATCTAAGCCTATTAAGGTAGTAGAGTGAAGAAAAGACGACATTTGGCTTCATGGATGAAGAAGCATTCTAAGAAAATAAGGAGGTAACTGTTGTTGTTAACGAGGAGGATGAAAATATGACAAGGGTAGCATAAGTAGTAGAAGAAGAAATCTCCATCCAAGAAGAGAAAGTAGAGGAGTGGCAGGAGATAACTGAAGAACATGAGTTAGAAATCTCTGTTCAAGAAGAAGAACAAGATGAGAGGACAGAGGAGGTTTTGGAGGAACTAGTGGAGGAGCCAAGTAAGGAAATAACTGATGAGGCATTGGTAGTAATCTTAAGTACAAAGGGTTCCCTCATCCTCAAAGACAAATTGTTAGAGTTAGCTGATGATTCAGGGAGTTTCATTATCCCTCACTTTATTAACAGTTTGTCATTAAAAGGGAAATAATGTAATTAATTGATTTTACCAACTTCATACATTATGTCCTTTTGATCATCTTATAACATGTGGTTTGTTTAAAAGCTATAAAAACCACTTTGTAGAGCAAAGGTTGGAAGCAAGCCATTGATTATTAATCCATGATGACATCAACGTGTAGGTTATGTCGAGTTAAAGACATTAAAGAAGTACTGCATAGGAAGCAACCCATGAGTTAGTTTTAATTTTATTTCAATTTCTATATTATTTTCTTTCTTTCATGTTAGTATATGTTTTTATTTTTTTTGTTATGCTATTTCTTTTATATTTTGCAAGGATGTTAGTCTCATATTGGATGGATTCAAATCAAAAATCGTCATATGCAGAAAAGTACCATCCAAACCCTCTCACTTATTATACATGTATATATTGTGTATATTAAGGACAATGTACAACTTTAAACGTGGGGATGGGTTTATTCAATTTTTAACGATTTACTTTAAGCTTATTGTAATCTTGATTATCAATTCTATCAACTGATATTCTAAATTGGTTGAAATCTGTCTATGAATATTGTGTTTCATTTTTAAATATTGTTTGAATTGGTATGCAAAAGGATGATGGTTAGAACGAAATTAGTTTTCTAAGTCATATTTTTCATAATCATTGAAATATTCAAGTTGAATGAAATTGCATATTATTTACGTACATATATACCCTTTTTTGTGAGCTTTTGAGCCTAAAGAACACATTTTCAAAATTTTTAAAGCTATTTTTTTTCATATATGTGATATTTTATATGGTAGGATAATTCTAGAACTTGCTTTTATTATGCATATTGAAACCATATTTGCTAGGAGCATTAATATGATGAAGGCACTTATATTCAACAATCCGCTTTAGCCTATTTTGTTGTAAATTACCATAATCAAAAATTTATCTTTAGGAATAACCAAGTTGAGCCTTAGCCTTTTTCATTGACTAAACCCACATGTTAACCTTTATCCTATTTTTCTTTGAAGGCCTATTTATTGTTTTGAACCTTGAAGGTTATTTACATTATTTACTTATTGAGACTTGAAATTTGTGAAAGGAACCATATTTGTTAAATTGCAGTATTGATTGTTTAATTTTAAAAAAAGAAAAGAGAAAAAAGAAGAAAAAAGAAGAAAAAAAGAAAAAAAGAAGAAAAAAGAAAAAGAAAAATATATGGTACCAATATAATTGTGATGAAAGGATCTATATGCTTTGTAAACAAATCTTATAGTATTTCTTTGATTAAATTTCCTTCACTGAACCCCTTTTATTGTTCCATTCATATTATACCTAAGCCCCATTACATCCTATAGAAAGACCTTTGATTTTTGTTTCTAGTTTTTACATAAGTAGAGGGATGTGATTTTATTGCAAGCATAAGGTAAGAATTCTACCATGCATGCATTGAGAGTTTTGAGACTTTTCACCCTAAAAACTTAAGTGCATTGAGCAAAATCTTGGAGAGGGTGTAAAGAGATATGCTTTTAATTTCAATGCGATTCTTGATGTGATTATTATTAATATTACTTAGGAAACTAATTTTAGGACAACTTGACTCTAACTGTATGTTAATTTGATTCAATAGGATATGATGATGTATAGTATGATTGGACAGATTAAGATTGATGATGGATTGATGTTGTGAAATTTATAATTTAGATTATATTTGCTTGAGGACAAGCAAAAGCTTAAAGATAGAAATATTTGACAGATGCATAATTGATCATAATTTTACCTCATATGTGACGTGTTTTTGCTTTATTTTTAATACTTTTAGTGTATATTTGGTATTTAATCCTCTTCAAGTGTGTTTACAGAGCATAATTGCCTTCATGGACTAATAGGAGAATAATTCGGATGGTATCATGACAGAAATTAAAGCTTTGAAGTATATAAAAGATTCACGGTCGTGCACTTCCCTAAGCCTATGCATCTTCACGATTCTTGTAATTTTTGGGTATGCACGGTTGTGCATTAAACCATGCATCTACCCAGAGCATTAAATTTTAATATAAAGGACGTGTTTGAAGGCAATGGGAGTTAGCAGTCATAAAGGAGACATTGGGAGGTGATTTCCATAATGGAGTTCATTCTCAAGGGGCGATTTTGGTCCATAGAAGTGGAAAATATGAAGAAATCATGGACAGATCCATCGAAATATAAGATCAAACTCCTACATCATGAGAATATTCAATAGAAGACAATCAGGGGGATTTAGAATTATGAACCCATTGGTTTCTATTTGTTTTTCCTTCAATGTATATTTGATTTCATGTTCCATTATACGTAACTAAACATCTAATTAGTATTTAGGTTAGATGAACCTTATGTTAAAACTTTGATATGATTTGATTCTTTTCTTAGTGCAATTGGTTTGATTGTTATATTGGATCCGATTTCATGTTTTATTTATAATCTGATTTCATACATAGAGATTGAGAAATCCTAGGTTGAATAGATCTATCGTAATTGGAAGAAGTTGATTGCAACTCTAGAAATAGGATGACATAAATCTTCTGAATTAGGGTTAAACCTAATAAAAGGATTCATAAATCAGTAAAGCAATCCTAAAAACTTTAACTTGAGTAATTTAGTTGAAAACCTTAGGATTAGTTGTTAGTAGACTTAAGGTTAGCCATTAGTATACCATAAGAATCTCCACGGTCAAATAAATCAAAAAAACAATTGTATAATAAAAGATCAATCTGTTAAGGATTTAGGGAGATTCAAAACCTAGATACTAATTCTAGATATTGATAATTTCCTAAGTGCTTCCTTAATTCTCTATTCAATTTCATTACCTATTTTATTTTACTTGCCATAATTTTAGTTTCTTCTCAATAAAAACCTAAAATCAATTCTTAGACTAGATAATAGGGGAAGGGTAATTACCAGTATTCCTCATCTTCATGGGACCGACTCGTACTTGTCGGTACTAGCTGCAATTACACTATGCACTTGTGGTTATTACAATATTGACTGTCACAAAATAAGTCAATTACAAAGGTAAGGAGAAGAACATCTAAAATGATTCATCACTAGTAAAACCTTATATTTTTCATATAGCCTTCTCTTAAGGGCTTAAGGAAAATATATAAACAATTTAAGAAGTTTTTATAATTTTTTTGTAGCTATATATAAACATCCATATGTAGATCCTTAGCATAAATACCTGTCATACTAATTTACTTAATGAAATCATCACTAAAAAAAGGAGATTAGTAGAGTTTAAGATGATTGATTAAATTGAGGAATGCGGTTTTATTATCCAGAACAAATTACTACTAAAACTAAAGTGTATAAGGACTTTCTCTATCACTGTTAGTAATGTTGATTTCTTTAATGCTTTATGTGATTTTGGTGCTAATACATACTTGATGCCTTGTTCAATTGCTAACAAATTGATTCCTTAATCTTTAACACTAAACACTATAACCTTACTCTTAATTAATTGTTTTGTTAAAGTCACTTTGAGCATATTAGAAAACGTACTAGTTAAGGATTAAAAAAACTCTCTTCCTATTAATTTTGTCATCCTTGAAATGAAAGAGAATGTTATCTTAGGAAGACATTTTCTGTAAAACCTCGAACCTTTCCTTTCATTGAATATAAATTTTTTATTTTAAGTGAATAGTGATTTCGGATGAATAGTAAATATGGGTGAATAGTCATTTTTAGGGGATCCAACCCTAAAATATTGAAAATTATCTAGAATAAGTATTAGAGTCCAATGATACTGAAACAGATCAAAATAAGTCCAATCAGATGAATTTTAGGAGTTCCAAAAGTTTAGGATTAAAATGCTCTTTTTGGAAAATAATGGGTATTGATGATTTTAAACCCATTTGAATTTTTTTAAAAGCATTCAATCAATAAGTATTGACCCTAATTAGAGTATTTTATAGTCAATTT
Organism: Erythroxylum roraimae; assembly: GCA_027568915.1. Classification (NCBI taxonomy): domain Eukaryota; kingdom Viridiplantae; phylum Streptophyta; class Magnoliopsida; order Malpighiales; family Erythroxylaceae; genus Erythroxylum; species Erythroxylum roraimae. The sequence goes on from JAOSBL010000008.1 coordinate 25,936,582, forward strand.
GATAATAAGACAGTTACGAAATATTTTTGGAATGTAATTCGGCTAGTTGGTGAATTAAACTCAATAAAGGCAATTTGGTCTTTTTGCATGAAGTTAGTGAATTAATGAGTCACTAGAGTGGACTAATATGAAGGTGACGTGCAATGCACTAAAGGAGTATAAAAATCCAAAATTAAGACAAGGTTGCTTCATTTTAGTGTGTAGCCATGAGAGACCAAATAAAAGAAGAAAAGGAGAGAAACCAAGGGTGACTTATGCCAAGCTTGTTGGACCCCGAACTTTTCTTGGAAGTTAGGACTATTAAATGAGAAATTGTTGATGATTATTCATGCATAAAGAAAAGGAGAATTCATGAATTTGAAATGAAATAGAAAAGATGGTTTAGATACAAGATGGATTATATGTGAAATGTTGGAAGTTAAAAGCTGGAAAATGTATATGTTCATTGA
>JAOSBL010000008.1:25944855-25960260 GCA_027568915.1 Erythroxylum roraimae
AGAGCTTTAAGCTCAGTTATGCGCATCAGAGCCTCAGGCTCAACGTTTAATGAGCCTGGTATCCCCAATAGATACGAGACAGTTATTAATGAGTCCGGTATCCCCAACAAATACGGGACAGTTATCAATGAGCCCTGTATCCAAAATAGATATGGGACAGTTTAGGCACTCGGTCACAACAAAATAACAAATGAAAAGTGGGTCTCATATGCACTGCATATGCATGATATGAATGATTATAATGTGTTGAATGTAAAATGTGAAATGATTGATTAAGTGTATGTGATCTAATGTAATTATTAGATAAATGATGTGAATTATGTGTTATATAATTGAGTGAGCCATTGATGATAGTCACTCACTGAGTTCGCAAAACTCATCCAAAATTTGCAAATATTTTTTAGGCTCGGATGAGTACCCCGTTAGACAAACGGGAGTATACCTACTGCATTAAAGTAAAGGATAGAGGTCGAGATCAGTTCGCGTCTGTATTATATTTCTTTATTTTTGTACTGAATTGTATATTTCGCAAATTTTGTGTCAAATTATATATTCATAAATACCGTACAATGTGTATATTAATGATGTTGTAATGTAAAGACATTATGACTAAAATGTTTTGTTTTTGAATTTGGGCCCAAGTAACTAGTGAAATTTTGATGAGTTGTGTATTGGTTGTAACATTATGTTTGAAAATGGTTATGAATAAAACGAGCCGAAATTTGATTATTGATTTCTGCATACGCGTGTATTGAATTTTTTTTTTGTAATGGGTTCGATTGTTGACTGTTCTAGCATACCACCATCGTGAGGTACATACTCGGATATCACTCAGGATGACAGGCATAGACAGAGCTAGCTGAGGCCCAGTGGTGCACTGGGCCCCCCAAGATTTATAAAAATTAAATATTTTGATTTTAATATATATATATATATATATATACAATGGCAGAATTATTTGGAGCTCAGTGGTACACTGGGCCCCTTAAAATTTAAAAACTTAAATATTTAGACCCTCCTATTTTAAGTTCCTGGCTCCGTCACTAATGACAGGTACGTGTCTCGAGAAGGTAGGGTGTTACAAGAGATATGTTGAAGTAATAAAGGGAATGAAATTTAGAAGAATGGAAGCTTAACAGGAAGTAAAGAAAGCAAGGAGTAGCTGCGAAGCAAAGATGACATAACGAGGAAACAACTGCCAGAAGAAGCTAACAAAGATAATCTTGAGCCCTTTTGGTGGAGATGATTGGATACAAGTTACGTTTATGTGAAAATCTTGATTAACATAACCTATGCATTTTAAAAGTTAATGACATATTATTGGAAGATATATTCATATAAAAATGTATTTGTTAAGAAAATTGGAAGATATATTCATATAAAAATGTATTTCTTAAGTTTCTTAACAAATACTTTTAGGGCTTGTTTGTTTATATTTATCTTTTTAGTTTTCAAATTTAGTAAAAAAATAATTTATTTGAGTTTTTGGTGTTTGTTTTTAGTTTTGGTTTCTTCTAAATTTTAAAAAATTTATGAAAATTACAAAAAGTGATTTTTGTTCTTTTTTTTTCATAATTTGATTTACTATCAACTAAATATATTCTATTTAATTATTTAATATATTAATTATTAATAAAAATTATGAATAATTTAATTTAATATTATATTCAATTAATTAAAATTATGAATAATTTAATTTAATTTAATTTTTTAACAAAATAAAATCAATTGTTATTAATGAATATATTTAAATTTAAAATATCTTCAAAATATATAAGTTTTAAATAAAATTTTGATTTAATAAGTAAAAAATTTAAAATAAATATTAACTTATAGATAAAGTTTAATTTTAAAATTATTTATTTTGATAAAATAAAATAAATATTATCTATAATTTATTAATAAATATTATATAAAATATTAAAATAAAATGAAATAAAATTAATATAATAGTTATTAATAAATAGGATTAAATTTAAAATATCTTCAAAATATATAAGTTTCAAATAAAATTTTGATTTAAAAGTAAAATATATTTAAAATAAATATTAATTTATAAATAAAGTTTAAAATTATTTATTTTAATAAAATGAAATAGTTATTATTGATAATTTATCAATAAATATTATATAAGATATTAAAATAAGTTTAATTAATTAAAAATAAAACATCAGTAGTAAAAATATAATTATATTGATATTAATAATTAAACTAATGTTTGTCTTTATTTAAAAGAAAAATTAAAATTAAAATTAAAAACTATAATTATAGCCAAACCAGTGTATAAAAGATCAGAGAAGAAAATCGAAGAGATGATGTTCAGAAATCCTGAAATATAATAATATCGATCGCCAATACCTTTTGGTAAGCACACCTCCTCTGGCGTGCGTGGGCGTTTGTTTTTTCTTATTTAGTGCCTTTTTGGTTCAGTTTGTAGAGAGTAAAAAATTACTTTTTTTATTGCAAAAATTGTTAAAAAAAATGAGTGTTTGATCATAAAAATTTACAAGCACTTTTTAAATAGAATTTTTTTTTCAGAAGTTAAAATACAGTTTTTTAAGAAGTTTAAATTTGAAATTTTTAAAAAAGCGATTTTTTAGATTAATTAATGAACCTATTTTTTAGTTTTTCTCTTATATTTTACATATAATTCACACAATACCCACAAACCTATTTTAACGATTATTTTGAGAGTTATATAATATTATTTGACTTTTTTTATATATTTTAATATTTATTTTTATATTAGTTTTACTTATGTTATAATCTATATAAAAAATTTAGTTAGATGTATTTTTATTTATGTTTCGTATAGTTTAAAATTATATAATAATTAATATATTATACTTTACATATTGATTAATATATTTTAAATAATTTTTATATGTATAAATAATTTTTATTATAAAATAAAATATAGTTAAAATTAAAAGTATTTTTTTATTTTTATATTACCAAACAGTTAACTGTATGAAATTTTTTAAAAACTTTTTTTAAATAGTGGCTAAATAGTTAACTGACTTCTTAAAGGTCTATTGACAAAAACTCTATTATTATAACCCACTCCAAACAGATACTACTTCGCATAGTAATTAGTACACCATATTCCGCTTATAAGTGCCGACTCTGTGTGCCAACTTGGGTCTTGATTCCCAAGCCCTAACACTTCCTTTTTCTCCAGTCTTTTCTCTTCATCGCTTTATCTTGCAGGTGCTTTCGATTGTTATCTACCTGAAATTTTAATGGTACGTCGATCGCTTTATTTTCTCTTTCTCTTTCTCTTTCTGTTCTTGCTTCTTATTGTTTTCATTTCGCTGGTGAGTAAATGTGGATAAGACACGTGCAGTGACTGCGATTTTTGGATTGTGGCGTTTTCTTTTATGTTGTTCATGGTGTTAGGTTTTCTTGCGCGTTAAGTTTGTTTTGCAGTTATCAGTAGATATAATCTGGTGAAAGTTGAGCTACTTGATTTCTAGTCTTTTTGTTCGAGAAATTGTTAGATTGATGAGAAGTGCACTGAATTTTTACTTTTTACCTTGATTTGATGAAGCAGATATGCGGAATTGATTGAGCATTTAACTGTATATACAATTATGTTGTGCAAACCAATCTGCGATGTGCATGAAATTATTTCACTTATACGACAGGAACTATGAAATGGTTGTTCTGTTTTTTTTGCAAATTCAGAATCCTTCCGATTTTTGTTTTGATAGTTATATATCAAATTCTTGATCTTTTCTTTTTTCCTTTTGTTTTGATTATTATTTTTAACTCTTGCTGCATAATTTTATCTCATCTAAGTCCTCAGCTGATTCAAAGAAAGTTTTATTTGTATGCAGATAACCCATTGTTTGATATGCAATTGCAGTTATTTTAATTGATAGGTGGATCACATCGATACTCTTTTGGAGTTGAGTATTTGTACCACATAATGGGGTTTGATAATGAATGCATACCTAATATTCATTCTCTAGCTGGGGAGTATTTTTGTCCTGTTTGTCGTCTACTAGTATACCCAAATGAAGCATTACAGTCACAGTGCACTCACCTGTATTGTAAACCATGCCTAACATACGTTGTGAGCACGACCCGCGCTTGCCCCTATGACGGCTACTTAGTCACGGAAGCAGATGCCAAGGTTTCTCCTCACACCAAAAAGTTGTTAAGGGGGATTTTGTCGACATTTTATTTATTCACTCTCTAATGACTCATTTCTATTTATTTTTTGCAGCCGCTTGTCGAATCCAACAAAACACTTGCTGAAACCATAGGGAAGGTAACGGTTCATTGTCTATACCATAGGAGTGGTTGTACGTGGCAGGGACCTCTATCAGAGTGCACAAATCATTGTTCTGCATGTGCCTTTGGCAATTCCCCTGTTGTATGCAACAGATGTGCTGTTCAAATTGTGCATCGCCAAGTGCAGGAACATGCACAAAATTGTCCTGTGAGTTCGAAAATTTTGGATCTTGGGGCTTTAGATATGGTTTCTGCCCATGCATTTTAGAAGTTTGACTTTTGTTCTCTTGTATTCCCTGTTAGGGCGTGCAACTTCAAACACAGCATTCCGAGGGTCAGAGTGCTGTCACTACAGGGGCAGGACCTACGTCTGATCAGACGCAGGCTGCTACCCAGGTAGGAATGGCTATTACTCAGGTTCAATCTGTGGCCTCCTCACAACCTGGACAAGATCCAAATGCACAAGCTAATGTGACTTCTCAGGCCCATCCTGGGTTACAAACAGCTGCACCAACAGGAGAACAATGGTATCAACAGCAACAGCAATATCAACAATACTACCAGAGTTATCCTGGGTATGACCCATATCAACAACATTATCAACATTACTACCCATATCAACAGCAACCAGTTGCGCAATCCCAGCAGCCTCAGACTTACATTCAGCCTCATCATCCACAAGCTCAGCAACAAACACATCTGCAAGTTCAACCACAGGTGCCACAAACACAACCACTTTCTCAACCTCCACCACATCCCTCTCACAGTCAGCTTCCTGTTGTCTCTCAACCCCATAACCAGGCCCAATTCAGTCTACAACAGCAAACTCACCCTGCAATTCAGCCACAATCTCATGTTCAACAACAGTCACATTTGCCAATTCATGGCCACCCAACCCCTCAAGCTCAGTCCCATCCCCAAGCACAAATAGTTCAGTCGTATCCACAGAGCATGCAAATGTCTCAAAATCAGCAGCCTCAACCTCAGATGCAACATCTACAGCCCCAAAGTCAAGTACAGACTCATTCACAGTTCTACCCCCAACATCATCCAGCGCCTCAACCTCTACCTGTTTCACATACAACACAGATGCATTCTCAACATCATCTTCACCCCAACCAACCTGTGAATCCTATTATTCAGCCTCAGGCACATCCCCTATCAGCTAATGCAGTCACAGGTCATCATTCTTATCCACAGGCCCAGCCTCAGCAAATTCAGGTCGGAAACCGGTATCAGCAAATAGATGTTCATCCTCAAAGTGGATCCCAACTTCAGTCACAACATCCAGGTCAGATGCAGTTTCAGTTGCCACAACAGCATCCTCTACGACCACCACCTCAGGCTACATTTCAAAACTTGCAACAACCAGGTTTATTACCTGTACATGATCAACCACCAAATGCCCCTCCATTACAACAGCTTCCGGCTCATTCTCACAGTCATCAACCAGTAGTTCCTGTCCACCAACGACCTGTAATGCAACCAGTTCAGCCTCCAATGAATCAGCAATATTTACAGCATCAACAGCCTTCATCTGGACAACCTTTAGGGCCAGGACAGAATCAGAAAAATCAGCTAGTTCCTTATATACAACAAGAAGTGCATGCACAGTCCCCAATTCGGCCCCAGTGCCCACCACAATTGTTGCAAAAGCAGCCACAGCAGAATATTGCATTAACACCTGGCATGTTGAACCATCAAAGTGTTACCGGAGGGCCTCCAGTGCTACCTCATGGAGTGCCAACACTGCCATATCCACAATCCCCTGGTGGCACTCATCTCAGGCCACTGCAGGTTGGTGTTAATCAACATTCAGGAAATTTTCTCAGGACAAACAATCAAGTGCCATTGCTGTCTGAACTACACTGTGGGGCTGGCTCAAAACCAATGTCTGATAGATCTGATGGCATGGATGATAAGGGTGTAGAAGCTGAAAAATCCTCTCAGAAAGCTGTTACAAGGGATATGGATGATTCTGACACCGTTTCTGGTATTAAAGCTGATAATGGTGCCATAAAAAATGTCAAATCTGAAAGTGATATCAAACTGGTGGATGAGGAGAATAAAGCCGTTGGAGAAGCTACACAAATTGCAAATGGAGGGTATTGGAGTAAGACATTGAAAGAAGAGGCTATAGAGGGTACTGGTGAGCAGAAAGATGCATCAGATGCCAACCACAAAAAGATACAGAGTTCTGTGTCAGATGGGAAAGAAACGAAAGAAACATCTCTACTTAAAGCTCCCGTAATGCAGGAATGTGAACACACTGAAGAACAGGTTGTAAAATTGCAGGAGCAAAAGGGAGCTCCTGAAATTTCTGGAGGCCATTCTGTACTTGGTCAAATACAAGTACAGCTTTCTCATACAGTACAAGTTCCTGATGAAAGGAAGCAACATCCTCCCCAAAGTTATTATGGGCCTCCTGTTCTTCAGAAAAAGTCTGTTTTGCCTTTGCAAGTACCTTCTCCTGGATTTCCACATCACACTCAGTCATCAGGGCATGTTCCTCAACTCAGGCCTTTGGATCCTGTACATATACCTCATTTCGGTCAGGCTTTAAATTCACTGCCTGAACATTCTCAGCATCCTATGTACAAGCAGCCTTATGGACCAGAAGTTTTACCTGCTGGCATCCCAGGCCCAGGTTCTACTTCAGCTTTTGGGAGGGGATCAGGTCTTCATGCTCGTCCACCAGGGCCATATAATCAAGGTCATACTCCTCCTACTGAAGTTGAGCACATCCTGCCTCCAAAGCAGAGGAACAATGCCGATGATAGAAGATTGGATCATCCATTTGGGCTGAATTCTGACATGTATTCAAACAAAATGAGATCAAATGGAGCCCTGGGTCGTGATTCCTCATCAACACTAGGTTTGCGTGATGACCCATCCAAAACTTTTCCAGATGAGCATTTGATTCCCTTACCCCAAGACCCAACCGGGCGCACCACCATTGATGATGATCTTAAACATATTCCAAATTTAGATGTTGACCGTGCTCATAAATTTGGCGGTAAATTTACCTCCTCTGGGTCTTTGGATAAGGTTCATCATGGTGTTGGTATGGACATAGCACAAGGACCTCCTGGCAAGGTTCCGTATAGTTTGAATCATGATTCTGGTTACAAATTTGAACCCCCAGCTAGCTCTGTCCCAACAAGATTTATACCTCCTTTTCATCATGATGCCTTGTTGCATCCTAGTGATGTAGGAAGAAGTCCAGTTGGTTTCAGCGAAAGTGCTCGAAAAATGTCAAATTCTGGTCGTGTTTATCCGGAATATTTTGGATCAGGTCCTGGGTATGGTAATTGGCATAGAGATCGCTTGGTGCCAAGGAGTCCAGGTGGAGATTATCCTCGCTTATCCTTTCATCGATTTGGGGCTCATCCTGGCCCAGATGATATTAGTAGCATTGAATTAAACCAATTTGGGGGACCAATTAGCAGTTCATTTCATGACAGCAAGTTTCATGGTCCTCCAGGGAATTTCCACAGGGGTGAGTTTGAGAGCCCTGGCAACTTGCATCTTAGGAGTCGACGTCATGATGGGCTGCCCCACCATTTGTATAGGGGAGAGCATGTTGACCCTCATGAACTGCCTAGTAATTTGCAAAGGGGAGAATCATTTGGTTTTGGTGCTTACCAGGGTCATGCAAGGATGGGAAATTTTGTTGACCCTGCTCATCCAAGATTTGGTGAGCCAGGATTTAGAAGAAACTTTGCAGTTAAGTGTAAATTTCTTTCGCTTTTTTCATTGTATCAATGTCTTGTTTTTTTAGTGCCCTATTGTTTCTGAAAAGTATTTACTTTCATATTTGTGCTTCAATGGTGAGAACATGCTGTTATTTTCTCGAATTGACATTTCATATTGTGTAGTCCTTGTACGTTGGTTGGTTGATTCTAAATGTTTTTTTTTTCCATTCTGGTTCTTCTTAGGGTGACTTGGAACCTTATGACAATTCAAGAAAGAGGAAGCCGACATCCATGGGATGGTGTCGTATTTGTAAAGTTGATTGTGAAACTGTTGAAGGCTTGGATCTCCATTCACAAACAAGAGAGCACCAAAAGATGGCCATGGATATGGTTCTTACTATCAAGCAAAAAGCAAAGAAACAAAAATCGTGAGTTGTCAGGCCATTCCCTATTATGTTGAAGCAGTATATTTTTTTCAACTTGGAATGACATTGCCCTTATTTGTTTTGTAGAGATTCTATTGATCATACCGCATTAGATGGTACAAGCAAGTCAAACAATGTCAGTTCTGATGACCACGGGAATAAACATTAAGTCGTCTTTGTCTTTTGGAACCTGAACTGTGTTTGCCTTTCTTTGGTATTTTGAGCCTTGCATCTTAGGTGATTCACCGTTCCATGCCTCTTCTCTTCTTTCGAGGTGGTTTATGCTAGTGTTGTCGTTTCAGGTTGCTACCATGTTAAAGGAGATGGTTTTCGGACCTTGAAGTTCAGTGGCAGTTAAGTTTGTTGGTTTTTGTCTTTGATGTCAATTTTAGTTGGTATTGGATAGTTTATGTTGACAATATCTTGTCTAATTATGAAGTTCCATCTTATCAGTTTATTGAGCTTGCGAGTTATAGTAGATGCTGATGTGCCAATTTCTTAGGAATATTTAACTTCTTATCCTTCTGATGCAATTGTAGTCCTCATAGCCCTAGTCACTCATAACCACACCTAATAGGGGACTATAATAGAGCTGATAAAGTTGATATCAGCATAGTACTACAAGAATTTTTTGCTGGTGATACCAGTTTTCTTGATGTCAGACACAGCACATTGGTGGATATACAATCAACTAGAGTACTATTGTATCTGAAATGAAAACATTGTCAGATTTAACGAATTCCTACTTAAAGATGAAGTGGATAATTTTTTGTTGCATTTGGATAGTTATTTATGGAAAAAACTTATCAAACTTTAATCTGTAGGATTGACTTTTGTTGGTGGCATAACGTACTTCTTTCATTAAAGGTGGCATTTTATTTGTTTGAATTTTAAGAGGCTTTAAGGGTTTTACATAGTGGATTGAGTTTCTCATTTTTCAGCTAATATTTTTTAATGTTAATATATTATCTGCTTTTATTTCTCTAGATACAAAAGCATTGAAGGAAAACATCCTGCAACTGAAGGCTTTAAGCCAAGAAACTATATACATGCTATATCTAGCTTAGTAACTAACGGAATTTAGGTTATTCCTTTTGGTAGTAAGAGATTTACTGCATAGGAAATACATGTCCTTTACTTATGTTTATAAAAATTTACTGATTTACCCAAAAAAAAACCGACAGAATCATATTATATTTATTTTTTCCAAAAAAAAAACTAACTGAATATATTATCTAACTGAGTGGAAATATGCAAAACTTGGTACTGAGCCTTGCTATTCAATTAAACCGGATTTGGTTTTTTCCCAGTATTTTTATTTTGAGAGCTTTTTGAGGCATTAAGTTGGATTCTATTTTTATGAATTTGTCGTAAATATTAAAAAATAAAATTGGGATATCTTTTCAATAGGAATGATTTTGCAATTTTTTTTTATACTTTGATAACTGACATTATTTTCTCAAGAACGACTTTATTATGTTAAAATTCTATTTATTTTCCCAACTGTCAAAAGTGCTAAGAATCTCATTCTGTATAGGATCTCAAAATTTTATGTGGAAATAGAGTTAGAATATTGCTGAGGTTCGGAAAACATAGGACCACTTTTTACTGATATTAACCAATTACCATTTGGCATGATACGTCTACTTTAAACTGTGAAAAAGCCTGTCTAAAAGGGTGGGAATTGCTTAAAATAGGTTTTGATAATAGAGCATTCCATGTAAAAATCTAGAATGGTGGATTTCTGGAATAGGCCGTAAACAAACTCATCAGGATAGGAACTTGACAAAATAACTAGGAAAATGGAACCCAATCATGAGAGTTGTGTACATCACAATACATATTAGAGGGGTGTTCAGGAAGTCTCCGATGTTTATATGTAGATAGTTTTCTGACTGGGGGAGAGTTGTTTTGCAATTGCTGGAAGATGATAGAAATTTTTGGAGAAGTTAGGGTGGAATTTCTGTGATATTTCAAAGAAATTGCAGCTGTGGTTTGGTTTTTTTTTTTTCCTGATCTGGATCTCAAGTTATTAACTGGGATATGTATAAGCTCTAGACTTTGGAGTACAGATAATTGAGCTTTGCCTGACATTTCCACATAGCTTTTGAAATTATTGTTAGGAATGTTTAAAATTTGCACAAAATAGCAGTATCAGAAGTTTTCATTTGATCTAATTGATGGAGAAGTTCTTGTGTGGCATAAGTTAAAATTATACTTAGCTTTGTTGCTCAACTTATTTTATTCAATTTTTTTTCTTGGTGATAATCATGCAGTTAAGTAGGTCACTGCATAATTCTGTCAAATGGATTGAATATGTTGGTGTTGATTTTCTGTTTTTGGTGAAATTTCTCTCCGCAATAGATTATTTGAATTCAACCTTTTTTGGGCGAAGCTGACAACAAAAAGACTGACAGTTCAGCAAAAAGGTTTACCCAGACATCCCTTTTAGATGTGGTAAGGTTGTGTTTAATGTACAGACGTAAATAATGAAGTGCGCTTATTAGTTCTCTTTTCTGTTCTTGTATTTCACTAGCTAGAAGTTCTGAAGTAGGATTTGATGTTTAGTGAGATCAGGATTTTAAGTACAAAGCATGTGTTAGCATGATCATTGTTATTTGGAGAAACTAGGCTTAAAACCATAATTCCTTTGCTCTAATTAATTTTTGGGATGAGACTTTGTAGATAAGGTTTCTAATGATTTTCACTGTATCTAGATTTTAAGAGTTGATAGTAAACAACTTATCTGTTGGATGTAGAAGTTTGAATTATTTGCTAAATCAATTATGGGACTGTTTACAAGCCCTGAATGAAAGCTGCACGTAGTTGCATAGTTCAAGACCAAAACTGCTAGTGAAATATAGTTGCTGAAGCGAGCCTCTAGTGATTGGGTTGCTTCACCATGAGAGTCTCTGGTAGTTGTATGGCACTCCACTTTGTATTTCACAGTTGAGCGAAGTATGTAAAAATGCAGACCATTTTTAAATAGGCATGATTGTTAACTTAGGAAAAGTATGCTATAGCATACTGGATATCCAATATAGCTCTAAGTTCCTGAGGTTGATTGAGTTGTAGAGGGAAAATTGTAATTGGGAAAAAGAGACAACTTCCTGTTGGTTTATCTGGGTGTAATTCTTTCAGAACTATTTATTTTCTGTCTGACAGGTACTTTGTAAAATTATTAGTTTTCTTAATCTAGTTTTTGGAGTTACTGGTTGGATAAAAAAATTATCAAATGGAAATAATGTACAAGCACATCCTGTTTGCTTTCCTTGAATTATGATGATTTTGTCATTTTTCTGAATCTAATGTCTGGTATTTATTTTATATACAACTTGCTGAAGCTGTAGTCCTTTAGAGACTGCACCTATCTCAGTCCATTTAGATGATTACATTATCAACATTTATTCAGGCAAAGTAAGAGGAAGTATGCAAATTGCCCAAAGTGAAATTGCCTGTTTTCAAACTGACGTATATGAGCATAATATTTTTGTCTGCAAGCCTATGCACAAGCTAGTCGTTGTAATTAGTAAGGAATTTGTCTCACAATTGATGGATCATGGAATGAAAACTTGTACTAGACACTCATAAGTTGCAAGCTTATAATGTAACTAGTGCAGTTTTATGTCTGACTAGTTCCAAGACAAGTAAATAAAATGCACCAGTTAAAGCTACAAAAAGCAACTTCAGAGTGACAAATAATTGACCTCTTTTAGGAGCTTTAACTGATTTAGTAATGTGAAGAACATCGGAAGCACCTTTAATAAATAATAGAATCCAAGACCCTTTAAGTTTTACCTATTACGAATTACATCAAAATTTTATACAAAAAGTTGTAAGAATATACTGATTTTAGGATATAAGTTTTACTCGTAACATGACTAGGGTTGTGTTGTGCTTAGAATTTGAATAGGTGAACACTTTCGTACTTGTATTTTCTAGAGGTTTAATATTGGTTACTTTTATATTGGCCTTTTGGAGTTAGGTTATTTTAAAGATGTTATTATGCTTCATAAACTGGCACATCATTTTGTTATATATTGAAAAATTTGGGAGTTTTCTTGAAGCTGTGATCAGCGTCTGAGACTTTGGATGCAAATTCTGGACTTCAAACATGCTCTTCATATTGTGTCTGCCAGGTTTGTGGTTTTTATCTTTGAACATTTTTTTTAGACTTTAGACTCATAAAGTGAGGATCATCTGTTCAGTTCTCAAACTAACGATGGGGTTTAGGTTTTAACCTAACTGCTTTATGTACATCGGTAGCCATGTAGTATAGTTGTAGTAGTTTTATCCTTCTCTTTTGATTGGAAAAGTGCAGAGGTCTAATTAACAAAATCTTTGTTGCCGTTAGTTTGTACTGGCATGACTTCAGATGACGTTGTCCTTGACTGTCTTTACTCATTAGGGTATGCAATAAAAATGAAGTATTTGAGCAAAAATTGAGATGATAGCACATAACAAATACATTTCACCAATGTGTTTTAGGAAGCTTGTGAATTATCAATGATTGACACTGAATCTACATTAATTTTGATTATGTAGATACATTTTTTAGGCACTTTGATGATGTCATATTCACCAATGAGTAGTTTTAAGCTGGAAGGTAGTTGAGGGTTTAGATTTTGAATTATCGACATCCATATTACTCAGCTGCTTTATGCACCCTTGTCAAACTATCTGCATTGTTTTCACTTGGTAGGAATTTTGTGGTATTCTAATTGCTTCTTGCTTAAATATCTGAAGAAATAGAAAAGATTGCAAGTGTAATCTTGCGAAGGATACTTTATACATACAGTAAAACCTCTATAAATGAATATTTTTGGGACCTGAAAAATTATCTTATACGGAGTTATTAATTTATAGAATAATTTTTATTTTGTTCGTTATATTTGTTAAATTAAACAATTAATTTTTTCCGTAACTAAGAAAAGAAAATAAATAAACAATTAATTAATGATGGTACATTGTATCTAAGTCTATTAATCTTGTCAAAAATAAGTTTATTAATCTTAGGTTAGCGTGATTCAAAATAGAGTACATGTAGGTACATTAGAATATGAAGTGTTGTGAATTGTTTCAAGTACACGGTACTGTATAGAGTTTATAAATAGATACATACTATTAAAAGGTCAGCAGAGTATTTGTCAAATGTAGTTTATGCCCTCTCAAAAGTTAAAGATGAAATTGAATTCAGTTCGCATGATAAGAAGAATCAATTGACTATAGATATATATTTTAGGAAAACATAAAATTTGAAATAAAAATTGTTTAGGAAGTGCTTTATTTTATGAATTAGATATGTAATTTTTATACTTATTTAATGAATTATTATTTTATATTTTCCGTGGGTCTCAAGGAATTTTTTTGAAAACTATTATCTTATGCATTTAACGAGGTTATTATTTTATCTCATTGGTCTAAGTTGGGACCGGAGAAAATTATTATTTAATCGAAATTATTAATTTATCGAATATTCATTTATCGAGGTTTTACTGTAACTTTCGTCGTGGTTTTCTTTTTGCGCCTACTTTTGCTTGTATTTTATGTTGCGAATATGTAACTCTGCTATATCAATACAAATGAAATGTAGTGATAAACAATCGCGTCTCATACTAATCCTAAAACAAAAGCAGCCACAATATGTTGTAATCGCTACTCGTTTCCAATTATTCATTGAAGCATTCATATGACGCTGTCATATGGATCAAAAGATGTTTATAGGGGTGTGGGGGATGTGGGTGACGTCTTTCATGAATTTTGTTGAATGTTACAAGTACAGGAGGTCTTCATGTGTGCGATTCATTTTGAAGACATACATAAGGATGTCTGGCTATTGGATTTTAGGGCTTTAGGTCCACAATTTTTTTTTGTTTGAACAAATTAAAGCTTGAATTGGTTCATATGCTGGAATTTTATGATCTCATTTAGATAGAACAAATTGGGATTTACATTTGTAGTCCGTACGAAGTTCCTTTGACAGTTAGTACTGCTGTGAATGTTAACCCGTGAGAGTTGATTAGTTTTAATCAAGCTTTAAATTAAAAGAATTAACAAAAGCAAAAGCATTTCACTAATGTTTTACTACTGATAAGGAAGTGTAATCAAGCTTTAAATTAAAAGAATTAACAAAAGCAAAAGCATTTCACTAATGTTTTACTACTGATAAGGAAGTGTTACAAAGGAAGTTGAAAAAAAACCCATGAAACAAAGTATGGTAGGGCAGTGTTTTGTTGTTACATGGGTGAAATGACGGATAGAGTGAGAAGATGGGTCAAACTACAGACCTTTTAGGCGGAAGTATTGGGTCCTGGCATTTTCTGAGTTGCCCATCGTCCACACGCTGTTATTTCGAATGAGACAGCGGAGAAAAGTCTTGTTTGAGCTTGAGCTTGAGCATGAGCAAGACCAAGCGCAGACGCTTAGTACTCTGGAAAAGAAAACCTCGCTTGACAAGTCCCAGTGAGGCATTTCTGGCATATTTGTGCGTTACGTTTAGGGTAGATAAGGCTATTTAAGCTTAGGGCCTTGGAAACATTTGGTTCGTGTATTTGGAGGTAGCCTGTACATGCACTATGTAGCCATTTGTTGTATAAATAAAGTAGAAACTTTCAGATAAAGGAAAAGACATCTTTATTAAACAAGGCTGATCATGTATTTCTGTATTTGTACTTATTTCTAATTTGCATGATGCCACGGTATCGGAATTATGTAAAGTGCTAGAGCTTATTGCTTAAAACAATTAAATATTGGAGTCTTTGCTCATCAAAAGAAACAAACTTTTCATATTGCCTGGACCCAAGAGGAAAAGGGAGGAGAGTGCATAAAAATGAAGTGTGTATTTATTATAGTTTTGCAGTTGCTTAACTTTCTCGTGCTATTTTTTCAATGTCTTAATATAAAGTATTCATAAAATGATGCATGCTTGTTTTAAACATAAAATTTATTTGTTACCTTTATAGAACATATTATATTGTGGAGGGGGGGGGGGGGTGTTTCATATGTGAATAATAATAAGAATAAGAATGAATATAGTGAGGAATGAG
>JAOSBL010000008.1:25974693-25985850 GCA_027568915.1 Erythroxylum roraimae
AATAATTTTAAAATTATTATTTATAAACTAATTTATTAGTATTTATTAATAAATATTATATAAAATATTAAAATAAAAATAATTTATTAGTAATAATTAATAAAATAAAAATAATTTATTAGTAATAAAAATAAAAATAATTTATGTTTAAGTTTTATTTAATTTATACTTATTATTAGTAATAAAATATTTATTATTATTTTAAAAACTTTGAAAAAAAGGGGGGAAGGAGAGGTAGGTAAGTAGGTAGGAGGGAGGGAGGGAAATTTTAAAAATTTTTTAAAATTTTGCAAAAAAGTCTCCCAATTTTTAAAAATTTTCAGTACCGGCCAGTATTTAACCGGTATTTTGAATACCGGCCGGTATCAACCGGTATTTTTCACCGGCACCACTTATACCCGTACCAGTACCGGTTTGGGAATTCATACCAATGCAACAGAGGCCAACTATTTCATTTTTACCTAAAATTCCAAGAGATATTCAGAAACAAGACTGCAGTTTTGGTCAATAATTCCTTTTGCAGATTCATCACAGCCTACCAACTTACGGT
The DNA here is from genome assembly GCA_027568915.1 of Erythroxylum roraimae. Taxonomy (NCBI): domain Eukaryota; kingdom Viridiplantae; phylum Streptophyta; class Magnoliopsida; order Malpighiales; family Erythroxylaceae; genus Erythroxylum; species Erythroxylum roraimae. The sequence continues at coordinate 25,975,244 of JAOSBL010000008.1, forward strand.
TTAGATAACAGTTATTAACAGACAAATCAGCACCGAAGACAGAATTTTTATGTTGAATTCGTGGGACAAATCAATGCAAGAAGGAGACATAATTTTAACTAAAGGAAAAGTTTAAAGTTAGCCTTGAAGCTTCAATTTCACCTTGAATAATATCTCTGAGTTCAAGATAGTATTATCGCAATTTTACCATGTTAAGCGGGATAGTTTCATTTCATCTGTAATTACTCAACGCTGACTTGAGATAGGTCCTCCTAAGAATTGTCTTTGGGGCGACGCTCGTATTCAATTGCATCATCTGGGAAGCGATGCTTGTTAGGGAATTACGCAGCAAAAGATAGCATTTCAGTTTTCTGAAGTTGGTTTAATAGTTTCCAAGTTATATGATTGTGCAGCAAAACCTGATTTCTTGGAGATACCGCCATGAACTAGATATCTAGATATAGTCAAGTGTTCCAGGAATCGTGTTGTATATTTTTTTTCCTGTAGAAACTTTCTTGCCTGATCTGTGCACCCAACCTCACCGTGCACTGTATCCGGTGAGGCTCAAGTCCCCGATGCAGCCCCCCAGGCTATCAGCTGCCTCACTCGCTGCTCCCATCTTGGGTTACCAGAACTCTGCTATTGCTCAATCTACATACTGATCCTCTCTCATGACTTTTCATTTGGATCAAGCTGCTTAATTAGCTTTATTATCTATACATTGTCACGTAAAGCTGACGTCCTAATACAGAGGATGCCACTATTTATACCATTTAGCAGTTCAATCTTATGGAGTAATTATTGATGATCACTATAATGTATTGAATAGACTGGCAAAAAGAGTAAATGAAATATGTTAACGAAAAGGTTGCGCAATCAAATCCAACCACTATTTGGCATCACTGTGGTCCATTACCTACATTGGTGAGTGAGTATGTTAATACAAAACGCATGGGGAAAGCTTTTGCGTACCGAGTAACGCTAGTGAACATTGTACAGCTTCTTACCCTCGATCCAAATTCGCAGATAACAGAGGAGCAACTTTGGACTATGTTTATTTGGTACTGTTTAAGATACCATTTTTTCCATGTACCTCTCAGGATTTTTTATGGAACAGCTCTATAATATCTAATGAAGGTGACCCTTCTCTCTCTCTGTGTTTTTTTTTGGTTTATGCATGTACATGCTTTCTGCATTCCATGAGAAACTCTGAGACTTTGTGGTACAGGGACCACTCTGCTACAGGTCAAAAAGAAAAATTGAAAGCTCTACTTGTTTGTTGCCTGTGTAAATATTGGTAGAAAAGGAGAGAAGTATAAAGAAATGAGGCCACTTCAGGAGTCCTCTAAGTGTGCTCTTTTTAATTTTTGGACAAAACTACGAATATAGGCACAGCAAATTAGAAAAAGAAGTGAAGAAAACTGTTGGCTTGGCTGTTACAGGATGTTTGTAAAAGAAAAGTTGCAATCTTGAAAAAGAAAAAGGCACCGTTTTCGGCCTGTAAGAAAAAGTAATGGCAATTTTGATTAGGAAAGGTTAAAAACTAGCATTTTCCTTTCTATAATCACCAGCAGCTGCGTTTCCTTTTCACCAACACTGCTCAAAACTGACACACAGATATTGAGAGAGAGAGAGAGAGACTAGTTTTTTGCTTTAAAAAACCAGTACCGACTCTTTATTTCTCTATCCTTCAACATACTTCCATGTCCAAAGCTCAATACTGGACAATGATGCACAACACGCCCTTCTCCTAACTGAAGACGATCGAATGACTTAAACCCTTAAAAGCGAACCCCCAACCTTTAATACTTTGTCACCTTTTTGTTCTTTGGAGGTCTTGCAAAAAAAATGCCAACTTTCCACACCCACCATTTGCGCAGAGACCAGCATTCAAGCCCAAGCAGCAGTGACATGTCTCTCTCGGGCGAGATTGGGGCCCACAGGGAGTCTTCAGCCTCGGATTGCTTGTCAGAGGTGGATTTGGAAGGTGAAGATTTGGAGTCTAAGCGACAGCATTCCGGTGATGCAACTAAGTGGACTTGCAGAATTTGCTATTTGGGTTTGCAGAGTCATGGGCAAGATTCTGGGGTAGCTATTGAGCTGGGATGTTCTTGCAAGGGTGGATTGGGAGCGGTACACAGGAAATGTGCAGAGACCTGGTTCAAGATCAAGGGTGACACGTGAGTAAAGTCCTTATCTTTTTCCTCTAAAAGATTGTACCATCTCATTCTCAGGAGAAAAAAAAAAAAAATTGTGCCACCTGCTTAGTCTCTGGTGCTTTCTGAGAAAAATGCCAATTTGATCGTTTTTGCTTTATGAACTTTTGTTAGATCGGAAGAAATCTGATTACACAGTGAAATTTTGGAGTATGGTAATGTTTATATGCCCAGTTTGTTGGACCAGTATCTAGTGATTTTGTTGTCTAAACTGGTACGATTTCTTGATTACCGTTTAACTTGTCTGTTCTTTGTGGATGTCCGTAATTTGTCCTTTAATTCATTTTGTTTACATGAAAACCACCCCCTTGAGGAGCATAAAGCTCTTGGTGATCGTAAATGCGGAGACAAGAGCCTCTTAACACAAGTTGATAACTAAAGAATAGTTTTCTGCTCCGTGAAATTGAAGCTTTTGTCTTGGAAAAGTTTCTTCCCATCCTCCTCGTGACTGATATTAACTATTCAGTGACCCTGTAGCTACTGGTGGCTCATGTTCCTGTCATGTAGCAGTTGTGAGTACTGTCCTTATCTTTCGCAAGCTAGTAGGAAGAACAGAGTTGTCCAGTTGGGAGGTGTGGTGAGGTACTAAATCTGGTCGTTACTTTGCCTTTGGACACGAAAAAGAGGTCCCTTGTGATTAATTGCAAGGATTTCGGTGGTCAGAGGGATTGAAGACCTAATAGCTGTGGGGTCTGATGCAAGATAACACACTTGTCCCCATGTATGCATTTGGAAAGTGGGCAAGTGCATCTCAACAAACATGAAAATATAAACAGCTTCAGATATACTTCCATGAGGGTCTGGAGCTAGATGTCTTCATTTTGGTGTCTCTATATGTGATTACAATCCGTGTTATTTAGACTGCTATACTAATAATAAACGTCTAATTACCGATGCTTTAGATGATTATCTGGACAAATTGATTGAAGTAGGATAGTTTGGGTGGGAGACTTCTGGTTACAGAATCGTATTGGTGGTTTAGGAGATCTTTATCATCTATGAGAACTTTGTGAGGTATACACTTTTCTGTTGGCAATCCTTTTCAGATTATTCACTTCATAGGATACATCTGAAACCAAGATTTTGTGGGAACTTGTCTGAGAGAATTTGAGTCAGTTTTACTTGTGTGTTCTGTAAGATATATACCTCCATGAATTGTTTACTACTATAGTTTTCTCCATAAGTTAGGATTAGGTAAAAGCTAATCATCTTTTTGCTTTCTCTGGATAGCCCTGCTAACGTGAAGATTCCCATTCCAGGTAGTCTGTTGGTGCTAGTGCGTCTCACTAATTACATTTACCTTTTCTGTTACTTTACCATGTCCATTTAAGGCTTACATTTCTGCAATGCGATTTCCTTCCATTATCTCACTTGTTCTTTGTTGCAGGATATGTGAAATCTGCGGTGCTACAGCGCTAAATGTTAGTGGGGAGCAGGTGAATGAGGCACATGTTGCTACAGCAGCACTTTCACCTGCACCAGCGCCAGCTCCTTTGATCCTTGTGGAAACCCGAACATTCTGCCATAGCCGTCGCGTGATGAACTTCTTACTAGCATGCCTCTTGTTTGCATTTGTAATCTCTTGGCTTTTTCACTTCCATGTCCTTAATTGAATAGTGAAGGGTATCTTTTCCCCGCGCATAGGAGGTGCGCACTTAGAATCCTCTTTTATATTTCAAGTTGCTTTTGATTCATGCTTCAGGGCCATAGTTGTGACTTACCGTATGTATTTTACTCTCTTTCGAAAACAAACATGTGGTGATATGGCGTCTGAACTATATATATATACATTATAGAGGACTCAACGTCCCATTTTCACAGAATATACTCTGATAATGGCAGTCTCTATTGCTAGTGAAAAGGAATTTTAATTTGGACATGCGAAGAATGCAACATACCCGAATGTCACATATTGTCTTTCCCTATCCTATCCCTCTTAGTTATTTTGGAAACGGATAGAACTGCAGAGCATCGGGATGGTGCAGAATGGAGGTCCTCCTGAATAATTCAGAATCATTTTAACCATTGAAATGATAGACCTGAGTCAATAACACCTCCGGCTGAATATATATAACTTGATATATATCTCGGTAGTCCAGATTAATGAATCAATTCTCATCACTTTCAGTTTCCATTTCGGTGGGTTTGCCGGTTTCCTCCTCAATTGGATTGTTCTCTTTAAACTTTGCAACTGCATCGTCAAAAGTGCTCCGCACATGTTGGCACATCAACATCAGATTCTGACAAGCATCATTCAAAACCTCCTTTGCTGGATCACCTGGCAGATATCAATTCAACAAATGGACTCTCAGAGATCAGTGGCAATATACTATCAAAATAATTATATAGTCATTGAAACAAAAGCCAAAAATCTCGCATTGAAAGAAAAAGCTGCTTCAGTGAATAGAACCCAATCACCCTGTACTTGTAATCTAAATAATGCAGAAATTATAGAAAGATATACCTATGAAAGAAACTAAAAGGCCAACCTTAAGCACTAAATTCTTTCACTAATTAGTATACTACCAATAGACATTCTGCTTGAACACCTACTCTCCTAGTTTGAAATTAGTCAAACTTCAATCTAGAACTAACCAAAATAAGCAGAAAAAAATATGTAGGATCCATCTTTATTTACTATTTATCATCTTCCAGTGATTGACAGTGGGAAGTATAGATAGGCGAGTGAAATGGTACCCGTTGTTTGGACTCTGATATTAACACAAGCATCTGAAGGATGAGGAATGCTGTATCCACAAAATGATATTCTTGGACTGCAAAATGAAACAACAATGTGCTTGAACATTAATTTATACAGATAATTCATATATCAGTGCGAAATATTATGAAGCAAAGAGACAATTAGGTATGGTTACAATTTCAAGATACAATGGGAAATGATGGACAGTAACGAATTTCATACAAACAAGGAAGAAAGATTTCATGCAACTTGTTCAGATACAGAACTGTTGATTCGGTTTCTCATCCGTATCAAAGAAATATCATAGCTAATGATGCATGCACATTAAAAATAGTTAGCAATGACATGGGTTTCTAAAGCGTAAAGCCCCATATGCAGTTGTTATACATCCCATATCATAGTAAAACTTGCTATTAATTGCAAGTCTCAGAGAAATCGAAAAGCAACATAACAGATTATACGTACTCCTGGTTCAAGGTGAACCTGACAGCATTTGCAAGAGTATGATCCTCATCAACAAAAGAGAAAGTTGCCTTACTTGGATCGTGCAAGGAACCGTGTTCCATCACTACAAAACTTTCCGCAATGGAAGAAATTTCAATATCAAACCTTCAATGTTAATTACACCTACAACACCAACCCACCTACAATATGACTTGTCTTTTTCAAGATAAAAGAAAAGGAACAGAATAAACTGTAATCAAATATACTATATTTTCAAAAGAAAGAGGCAGAGAGAAACATAAATTAAGCCAAAGATCACAACTTTATTAATAGTTAGACTTAATAACACGAGCCCAACTTCTTTAAGTGAAAGGAGAGCACCTTCACCTGTTTCCTGCAAGCTTAGTTCAAACTGCGGCAACCAAAAGTGGTCGCCCGCCGGCGGTTAGTAGAAATATATTGCGGTAGTTGACCTAGGGTGCCGTTTCCCCAATATGACTATGAGACCTAAAACCCTAAAAATGTTTAGACAAGTATTTCCTATGTGTATTGCTCATACCAAATATAAGGCAACTTCGACCACTCATATTCCATACTTCAAACTTTTGACTGACGTGGCATCTTATTATTTGTTCTTTCGAAGGTAGGCAGCTTGCCCTCACGCCACAGTCTCACTCCTAAAACCCTAAATTGTCTTTCGCATACTTCTGTATTCGACTCGATTTGTCAGGACTTTCTCTAAAACGCTCAAAAGGGGATAGCATTTTCTCGATTTATACAAATTATAGGGAAAGCTAACGTCAATTGTTTCAGGGTCTAATGGCTGCCAGCAACAGTAGTTTACCTCCCGGGGTGGACAAGGATCAAGTGAGTAGTAGGTCTTGGTCACAAATATGAAGTTCTTTATCCGAGGTTTATTTTATATGGTTTATAAATGCATATGTAGGATTTGTTGATTTCATGCAAAGGCCTGTATATATGGGGAAATTTGTCAGTAAGGAATGAGTTGATTGTTCTTTGGTTACGGTGCAGGCCTTTGGCATGGCGGAAACAGAGATGGAGTATAGAGTGGAGTTATTTAACAGGTAAAATTGTTGCAGCTTTATGTTTTATGAAAATACAACGGGAATGCCTTCTCATGGAAATCAGTGTGCTATGATGGTTTGTATATTGATAAGACTGCAAGGAACTGATAAAATTTAGAGAGCTTCAAATTTAATTCTTGTAGCAGAGAGCTACAGCCTAGGAAAACTTGTTCTAGTTTTGGCGTGATTAATACATGTAATCGTCAAACGATTTGCATTGTACGCAGCTTGAATAATTGCACATATTTCAGAATAGTTCTTGTTTATTTTCTTTAGTTTTTCTTATGCAATTGCCATGCCTTAGCTCAATATTGCTTTCATTTTTGGATGCTGGAAGATTGTCGGTACCCACCAACTCTGAAATGTTATTTAATTCCCAGTTACCTTTAAGAGTATGGACTATGACTATGAAAATAAATACGCAGTATGTATGCTTCACCATATGGCTATGGATGATTATTGTGTTGAACTGAATTTGCCGAGGTTAACTTATCTCCCTTGTATGGGTTCAGGCTTGCTCAGACTTGTTTCACCAAATGTGTGGACAAAAGGTATTTTCTTACACTGTTCCTTTCATGGAAATTCTTAAGGACGTCCTGCATTCTGAAAAGATATGAAATTTCTTCCATTCCATTTCTTTAAGCCAACATTTTTCCTTCTTCCAGGTACAAGGAGGGTGAACTAAACATGGGTGAAAACAGCTGCATTGATCGTTGCGTTTCAAAATATTGGCAGGTATGCATCCATTGGCTTAAAACAAATTGATTTAGCTAGTCCACACTAGATTATGTTTAGTTAAAGATAATCCTCGCAAATTGTTGCTGAGCGAGAAAAAATGGAATTTGATTGTGTGGATGGTGTTGATGTTGTTGTCCACAGGAATCCTTTTGTGGTTTCTGCTTTTTTTTAAAACTTATATGCGTGGAAGAAAAAGCCAGTATATACTTCTGAGAACTTATATTTGAATGCAAAATCGGAAAGCTAAAGACATGGACCGAAGTTTAATTTCAATAACGTTTTTAATGGATTCATTTTTATGATTATTTAGGTTAATAATCTAATTGGCCAGATGCTCAGCGCTGGTCAGCGACCAATGTAAAAGGTGGATGTTGCTGGATTTGAAATTTGTTCTTCATGGTGGGTGCTAAGACAGTCTTTGGACTCTGTTTTTGTTTCATTTCAGTAGTTGTAGTGGCAGCATTGTATCCACAATGGCTGCAATTCTACTCAGAATAAGATAAACTTGGCCTTGATAATCAGGTGCAACTGTTGATGTACTGTTACTTATTCAAACTTTACATGCCATTATATTATATCAACTTCTTCATACCAACTTATGGTTGAGGGCTACTGAGTGATTCTTTTATCTGGTGGTAATGCCGGAGTAACACGGTTTCATGACTCCATTGATACTATGCTACCTATTATTAATACCAAGATTTACAACAATTAAGTGACAGTTTGCAATTTCTTTTGTTAAAGATTTGTCTCATTTCCATAGCCTTTTACCAAATAAAAACTAGGGGCCTGTAAATTTCTGTCAACTCTACTGCGGGATTGCAATGTAATCATTTTCTTGAAGTACTGCTCTCTGTCGCTACTCATCAAGTCAAGAGGATTAGTGGAAAGGTCTGAAGAACTAGAAGAGTTCATCCAGGGTAGTCTAAAAAAAGAATTACTCCAGAGAATGATGACTAACTAAAACATTCAACAATTTAAATGTAAAAATACAGTTAAGCCTGTGGTTCTGCGGAAATTCAACACGATATGGTATTCAAGGAGTATGTAAAATGAGGTGGGAATAATAGGGAAAAGAAAAAAGGGGATATACAGTTTCAGATTTTGTGTCTTTTGGATTCCAAAGAAGTGCCGTCTTTTAGTGTTTCCTGTGCGTCACTATCCATCCCAAGGCTGAAGAGGGCAGCGGCTTGAAGATAGAAGGCAGTGGGCCACTCGGGAGCCACTGCTTGGGCCTGCATAGCATCTCCAAGAGCCTCCTGCGGCATGTCGTTTATTAGGTAGCACAAACAGCGCCTGGCAAATACTGTTGGCGATACCATTGTTCCTCCATCTATGAACTGCATAAATGAAATTGAAGAACGACTGTATCAGGTAAACCATTTTCTGATAACGACCAAATTGGCAAAGCAGTTCACAATCTTTCCCATTGCATCAAGTCATATTATGTGGCATCACCAAGCAGTTCACAATCTTCAGATTCTCCATAACAGGAAGATACCATGGAGTGGAAATAAAATGCCGCTTACTTGTGTGTAACACTCCATGGAAGTAGTGAAATCTTTAGCTCGAAAAGCAGCATCACCACGCTTCTTACAGTTCAGGGTTTCCTGTATTTGATCTGTCCACATTTGGAAGGAGAGCTGCAATGGTGGAAGAAGAAGATTCATATGAATATGGAACTATTGGATAGGCGAAATTGAGAAACAAATTTATCAAATCAGACTGCAATGTTGACACCGATCTTGTTAAGTGCAAAGATAGGAAACAATGATCTCGTGTAATGGGAAATAACGTCAAAAAACCAACAGGCTGCTAACTTTGAACCTAGAGGAACAATACAAGTTATTACACAATACCAGGTTTTCCGAATTAAATCACCTAACCGATTCTAGTATTGAGTATCACGAACCTCATTTGCAGTGCCCTCATCATCCTTGTATCCAACCATCTCTAGTATTTCATGTATTGCAGTAAGATCTAACCTTGAGCAAGCTTCACCTAGAGGTGTGAGTACTACCATTTGCTTTGGTGATGGAATCCCATGCGGAATGCCCATCAACTCATAGGATGGAACCTGCCAAATAGCAGCTACTAGTAAATCAGATATGCTTGCATGAAATTAAATTTAGCATCATAAATGCATTCCAACCCAAGGAAACAAGCTTTTGAGACTACCACCAGGGCTACAAGCAACTCAACTCATCCAAGCTTCCATTAGGATTTATCCAAGTTAATTACATAATGATGGACACAAGTAGGATTACGAACAAAAAAAAGCAAAAATTTGAGCTTTAGGATAAAGATTTTGGGCATTGATAGTGAAATGCATGATGTTTTGTTCAGCAGTTCCTTTATGAAGCTCATTAATCGGACATCAAATAGCCTTTTGAAATTGCACATCAAGGGACATTATCCTTACACCAACTCATGGAGGACCAATTGAAGGAAAAAGTAGTGCAACCTCAGTTTCTTTCTGAAGAGGAGTGAGAGCAATCACAAGAGACTTTGCATTTGGCCTTTCACGAGGTTCATACTGTAAACAACGAGAAGCTAACCGCACTAACTCTGTTCCATCATCATTTGAACAGTGACCATCCAAACAAGAGTCCATCAACATCAGAAAATTTTTTCCACGTATCAAGTCAAGTGCCTGCCAAAGAAATGACCAGAGAAGAATAAGCTTCCAGTTATCCACAATAGAAAAACTACAACCTGCATGGTGATTGTCTATATTCCAAGTATTTTAAGTTATAGCTTTCCTTAGACACTACAAGTCAACAACAAGCACATCCAAACAAGTTATGACAAGACACTCCCACAAAAGTTCTGTGAAAGGAGAGTATAATAGCTTACATGACTAGGGGGAATATGCTTGCCACTGAGAAGATCAAGTAACAGGGTACCAAAACTGTAAACCACACTCTCGGGAGTCACTCTTCCTGCCAAATGAAGATGTTGACATGAGGGCATGTTACTACCATTGGTGCGAGATACACAAAAAGTCAGGAAGACATGGCCTTTAACTGAAGGTATTACCAGTCCTCAAGTATTCAGGAGGAGTGAATGCCAAATTTGTACTATAGCTCTTTCCATCTCTGCTATTCTTCATCAGGCCAAAGCAGGAGAGCCTAGGATTACCATCCTGACAAGAAGTGCCTCAATGTCAAAAGAAGCACGAAAGAATACCCAACTTACTGAAGAAAACAAGACTCAAAATAAAATGTGAAATGTTGAAGTACCTGGTCAAACAAAATTCTATAAGCATTAAGGTCATGGTACAGGGCTCTTCCTTTACTGCTGCAGTATTCTAAAGCTTGGGCTAGATAGAGAGCCACTCTCAATCTCATTGGCCATTTCATAGGTTGGTTCTCCCCTGAACGGAATCAATTTCTTAGTAATATAGCAGACTCAAGAAGAACCCAACAACCCCCCCCCCCCCCC
>JAOSBL010000008.1:25985950-25996509 GCA_027568915.1 Erythroxylum roraimae
CCACCCCCCCCCCCCCCCCCCCCCCCCCCAATCCAGTTTTCATATAGAAATCGATTCACAAAATATCATAGAAGATTCAATCACTGTTAATGAAAATTTAGATCATTAAGCTTTCAATTCAAGATTTATACTCCAATCCACACAAGTGAAAATATGAAACTTAAAAGTAAAACTACCTCCATCAATTCAGTACTTGGAAACCTGACTCTCCTTGACAATTATGTTCAATTAGGAAAAAGAACAGATCATAACTAAAGCAACCGTTTTAAGGATGGACTAGTAATTGTCATCTTATTAACTAAGTAAAGCATACAGTGAAAGAGATGTTTCGACAGAGTCTCATTAGGCATGAACTCGGCAACAAGCAGTCTCTCCTCCCCTTCACAGCAACATCCTATCAAATTCGCCAATCTCTCATTTCTCAGCTGTCCCACAGCCCTTGCCTCCTCCTAAAGCATCACATTCCAACCAAAACCAAATAAGAATCAATCGCCAAAGGAAAAAAGAAAGACCCAAAAGAGATTGAAGAAAGATACGATCAGTAGTAACAATGAAAGATGACAAACGAGGAATTGGCGAGAATCAGGCCAAGCCATCTTGTTAAATCGTTTGACGGCGATCCAACGCTCCTCTTCCTTGAGCTTTCCTTTGTACACTACATTGGGAGCTTTTTCTCCATGCTCCGAAACAATGTTGTCCGTACTGAAACCGGAAGTGGCAACTCGAAGCTGCTCCAAGCTGTACTCTCTAAACCCAGGCAAGGACTCGCCATTCTCTACCAAAAATTGAAAAAAAAAGAAAAGAAAAGAACCACTCATTTTCAAACAGAGAAAATGCAGCGACTTTTTCTCGAGAAAGCAAAGGGCAATCAAAATGATGGTTAAAAGAGTCTACTAACCGAGATCGGAGGAATCGTTGAGGTTGGATTTGGGATTGGTTGGCCACCAACAGAGCGAGACTTTGGAGCATCGAGCTCCCATTGGCTAACTCCAAGCTCTATAACTAAAGCAAGCAACTTTATCACCGTCTAGAACTAAAGCTCAGTACTTACTTCACTTCCTTGGAGGACTGGAAGAGGGTCTTAAGGAAAAGGAAGAGAGCAAATGAGAGTGACAAAAATGTTGAAGAAAAAGGACAGAGGGTGAAAGTGATTGTTTGGGTAGCAAGAAAGTGAGAGAAAAGAAAGTTACCTTTTTCTTTTCTTTTGGATCCAAAGGACTTTCACAAACGCACACTCTCTGTCATTGCGTTTTCCACTGCTTCTCCGTCTTCATCATTCTCTCGTTTCTGCTTCATAAGAAACAAAATTAGAAAAAGACGAAGAAAAAAAGGTTATAACTTTCAGTTTTATTAGTTTCCTTTCAGTTTTAACTTTTAACTCCCAGACTGGAACATACTCTTCGCCCATTGTCGCCGAGGGCGCGTATCTAGCACGATCAAGGAATTGCATTTACTAGTCTTAATCTTAACTTACTATACTTCACAGTAACAGAGGATCTGGGTCTCTGTGTCCGATCTACTTTGAATGTGAGAATAAATAAATGTGGGATGAGTTGTCCAGTTGTCGTTTTGGGTGGTCTCAGCAAATAATCAGGTACGATAGGAGTGGAGTAATCTCCAAATCAGTGAGCTTGGGTCTGTCATGTGATGGTGTTTGAGAGTCAAAAACACTTTTTTAAGTGCTGTAGCTTGGTTTATAGACTGGGATGGGCAGAGTAGATAAATGATTTTTGTTAAGTGCTGTGCCTGTCATCATCATCACTCATTCTCCTTTAGCTTATGAACTGGTTTAAGTATTGGTTAAACCAAAACAAAACCTATTTCAGAGATGTGATAGTTTATTTCGTAGGACCAAAGGGTAAGGTGTCTATTAAGGAGCAGACAACCTAAGCTATTATCACATAATCCAACATAGTTCAGTACCCCATTCCAGTTTCCAACTGTACAAGCAGCACACTCACTCCTTTTTCCCTGAGTTTCACTTTGAGATGTAAAAGAGCAGGAGGAGGGTCTTTTCAAGAACTAAGTCACGAATCAAACTATTCAAACTTAAAAAGAAAAAACAAAAGAAGCACCTACCTTTCCAAGTAAGTTGACTCAAGTCATCCAATGCAACACATCCACACACACTGTGGTCTCCACCCCCACAAACACTGGTGAATAAGGCCACATGGGACAGAGGGACACCCATAATTTAACACTTCTGCTTTTCTTTTCTTTAATATGCGGTGGATCTCTCAAATTTTGGTTTTGAGAATTTCAAATCATGGTATGTTCAGGGATTTGATTTCAATTTCTCTAACATTTAAAGATAAAGTTGCATATTGTTAGTATGAACTGAGATTTAGGATCGTACCACAGTATCAAACTCACACCTTATAAGACAATCTTAGTTCATGGACCACTTTTATAGCTCACATCTTTATTATGTGACCTGACCAATACTTGCCGAGCACATACATCTCATTCCTTTTCGTGATTGGCACCAAGCATGATCTCCAACAATCATGACTGCCAGTACATAATATCATATATAGATTGTTGTGTTTAATTTGTTAAAAAATAAAAACCCTTCACATCCGCTAAGTTGATCGTACAGTTCTTTTGCCATTAGATTTCAAATAGGTAAAACAGGGCAGCGTCACGGAGGAAAGGGTCAATGGTGCTAAAGATAAGAGCTAAAAAGGGTAGAGCACAGCGCCTTTGATAAGCATGTGATGTAACAAGTGTACTAGACAATAAAAATGAAATTGTCATTCAATTCAATCTCCTACACATAAGAACATGCAAAGAGAGATGAAAAAAAAAAAAGTAAATTAAAGTGAAGGGGTGGCCTTATGGGACACAGACAAAAGAGCATTATTAAATTGAATCATTGCCTCATGCCTGCCCCACTGGCCTGTAGAAGCATCACACCTCACCTCCTATTGTGCCCTTTAAAAGGTAATGGCACTCTTAATGCGATCCTATCAGAGGACTAGGGTCATATTTATAAGCTCAAACTTTGCAGACCGACTTTTGATCATTCTTCTTTAAACATGATAAACTGTACATAGGCCAGCCTGTTGGCCTCATTGTGATGTAACATATTCTCCTAGCAATCAGGAAGCTGTATCTCGTAAAAATAACAGAGAGAAAATACAGAATAGTTACATGTGGGATTGTTAGTTTCTAAATACCAACTCATTTCATTCCAGCATCAACAATAATGCAGTTAATCTATGTAACTGAGCCAAATAATGAATTACTTAAATAGAGATTTCAGGAACATATCCATGGTAAATATCAGCCAAGCTATCTTCAGCCTGAGCAGACATCTATATACAGTTAACCACAAATATGTTCCGAGCTTGAATCTTCTTAATACTGACTGACTCCCCAGCTATGCTCCAAATTTTCAAAGAACTTGAGAAGATTCAACTAACAATATAGAAACTGGATGTGAAATCATGAAGCATTCACTAAATTCCGTGCTCATTGTGCAATCTCAATGGAAATCCCATTTAATAACTCGTGGTGCTCTTCTTTGTTTCTACTATCCTTATCCCTACTTTGACCTACTACTGACAGAGATATTGTTCTGGTGGATCGGTCGGGTAGCTCTGCAATGGATACGGTAGCCACTGGTAATCAAGGTAACAATAGAACACATGAAATAGTCAAGGATTAATAACAAAGCATTTGTTATTCTTATCTTTGGCATTGTTTGGCAGATTTCTGATGTTTGTAAGTTGTGACTGGAATTTGCTTGCTAAATTTCAAGTAAAAGTACCCCAAAAACACATAGAAAATTGTTTTTATAAGTTTGCAACTACTTTATAACTGTCACCCAATCAACGATTGAACATTAGCATTGGTTGGACAGAGAAACACCAGTGTAAATGGATTTCAATACACCATAGAACGGAAACTTTGGGATTTCTAAAGCAAGGGAGAAAACCAAAGCAAAAAAGCTGACCTGGCAATTTCTTGTCAATAAAGAACACTACCAAATTCACTGTATACCTACATTGATATCAGAAAAACTCATACCAGTAAGTAATTCTCTGAGAGGGGTAATATCAGGGAAAAGAAATAATAATTTACCATGCGACAACAACATCTACTGAGTAATGCTTCCGAGATGCTAAAATAAGCAGGCTTTGAAGAACGGCGAGTAACCAAGCAAATTGCTTAACGCACCTGCAGGGATAAACCAGACAGATGCTAAGAAGGTTAAGAATTAAGTCCCAGAATCCAGGATTACGCCAAGACGCTGCAGGTGCTTATGGCTTGAGCCAGATATCCACGGTTGGTGGAATAGAAGTGAGCTTTACCTTCTTGTTCCATGTTTATGAAAAGTTCGCACAAAGACTAATGTAAAAATCATGTGTGAAGAGAAAATCAAATCACCACATCCATAGTTGACCCCTTTGGAAACTGCAAATCGATGAAAGCCACATTAATGTCGAGAATTAATACATTACAAGGAAAACCAAATAAATATGCTTAGAAACACACAGTTGATGATGAGCAATTCAACAGCAGTCTCTGGAGGGGGCAACTTAGCACGTTTTGAGCCCTGAAAGAGACATTTGTACCTGATTGTAAAGCACTCTTCTGATTACAGTAATTTAATAACAACAAGATCTAAACAACCAGCATAAAAATTTTACCTCTCGACAATGATAATTTGGACCAGGAAGCTGAGTTGAATAGAATGTTACAATTCGAAGAATCTGACAAACCTGGAAACAGTATCAAAAAGCATCTAAACAGAGTTATTGACAACTGCAGAAGAAAATCCAGAAGAGATATCGTCCAACATTATATAACAAAGCCAAGCCAATCAGGAACTGGATATACAAAAGTTAGAAGAGTAACTAGCTACCTTTGAGTTGTAGGTACAAAATGTACAGCCATGTTAGAAAGCATGCTTAATCAGTCATTGGAAAAACTGCAGTTATAACATATTGATTCTCATCTGGAGGAACCTGCTTGATTGAGAATTTAACTTTGACACCAGGCTTAGAGGTTGGCATATGGTGATAAAATTTAGAAAAAAATAAGTCTGTCGAAATAAAATTTGCTAGTAAAACATTCTTCCAGTATCAGTACAATGGCATCCTTGCATTATAAATAAAAATTAGAGAAAAAGAAGTCATTGTTGAAATAGAATCACTAGTAAATTAAAAATTAGAGAAAAAGAAGTCATTGTTGAAATAGAATCACTAGTAAATCATTCTTAAGAGTATCAGTATAATGGATTCCCTCCCAACATATCACAAGGATCGCAAAAGACCGAAATTCTTTTGGTTTGCATTAATGCTACTTTCAAGAGTAAAAGTTTGAAGCAGTCTCACATATACTGCTCAAAGATATGATTTAAACACTATATATTCTAACTGTTCTGGTTTGTTTAGTGACTGTGCCAAAATACTTCATTATATAAGCTTTGCCTACTTTAGAATATTTAAGTTATCCATGAAACGCATGACCAATTAGGCCTTCGGCAAAGAGAATTCGGGTTTCCCAACTCCACCAAAAGTAGACAATCTTCATGAAAACCAAATGCACCACTTTGAATTATGAATACCAACATGCATAAAATACTAATTGTAAAACAAATACAAGAAGAAATGAGAAAATTCAAAACTACTTACCACTAAATAAGCAAGAACTCTGCACCAGATAAGAGCTGTATAAATCTTTTTGTTCTGAAAAATGAAGGGATGAAAAGTCCACTGCAGAATAGTTAACATTTATTAGATGACTAGAAAATCAGAAGCTCAAATTAGAATGGCTAGTTAAGCTGCCTATAATTTCTTCGTTAGTATTCGATCTCAAGCATACACTCTGTCCAATTGCTTCATAAATGGACAAGATCGAAATACTACAATTCTAGCATTTGGTAACCATGAAACAGAACTCAAAAGGTACGAGGCTAGGCCTGTGACATTGATCAAACAGTTTGCCCAATTGCGTGAGAATTTATGAATCAATTGAAGCATATGATATTGTGCTTAACAATATATTACTTAGGAGCCAAGTACAGTGGAACTACTTCTCCAATTTTTGAGTATTGTGCAAGTCAAACGTACATGTAACTTCCCACCCTATGTTTTTTGGCAGGGACTGAAAGTTTAAGACCTTACCAATGCAAAAGAACAAAAGATGAAGGCGAATAAAGTCTCACTAACATAAGCTTTGTCTTGACCAAGTTCCTGAAATTATACATAGGAAGGCAGTAAATCCATCTCAATCCAATTCTAATATCAAGAAACGATGATGTAGATAATCTATAGAACGTGGTACTCACCGGAAGAAGGAAAAAGCCAGAATCGCGAAGCAATGGACCTGGCCTATGCAAGTAATGAATTCCATGAGCAGCTAACCCATGTATGTACTGTCAAATTAACAACCCATTTCATCAGCATCACTTGAACACCCAATCGAAATGAAGAAGACAACACCAAAAAGATCCAAACATTTACCCGCTAATCACAGATTCCAAAGATAAACAAGAAGAAGGAGAGAGAACCTGAAAAGCGATTCCAGCGAGGAGAAGTTTCCAATTCTCTGCTACAAGAGAGATTTCTATCGACAATTCAGAGCAAAATTTTCTCCACAGCTGCAAAGCAACAGAAGAATCAAAGCCAAATAAATATAACTATAACAAATTGAACAAGAAAGCGAGGAATTCAAATGACAAACCTTAGAAGCTTCGCGATCAACGTAAGCGGACATTGTTGGATAAACTTTGACATTAATTATGAAAAAGTTGACAAATTAATATCTACGTTAGACTCCATTTACATTTTATGATAATCTCCCCTCCTAGAGCGCTAAACGTTGGAATTTGAATTGGTTTGTCGTCTTTCTGCTTCTTCAATATGATGATTTGTTATGTCTTGGGAAGGATAAAAGAATATCAGAAAAATCGTTACTTGATAATAGTTTTATTAATCAGTGATTACGAGAAAAAGGAGGCCACTTTTTAGATCGTGTTGGCTTTCCCACAACTTGATTAAAGACTTGAAAATGTATGCCTAGTGTTCGACCCACCCATGCCATTTCAACTATACTTTTATTTTTGCTTTCCAAAAATCCATTCCATTCCATATGGTTGACTCAAAATCTTCTAGTCTTTCTGAATTCGCCATTTCTCCAATCTGTATATAGTCCAAGGAAAAGCGATGCCCTTGGCTCACTCTGGAAAGCCAAGTTCAATTCTTTATTGAAGACAAATACCATTCATTTATCATATGCACACTTACAATGAACACAAACCTCACTCTCTCAGCTACAACTAGTGCTGCTTCTGCTAAAAAAGAAACAGAAACTGATACAAAAAACAAAAAATCTGAGGCTTATAGATGCTTTTACTTCATAGTGGCCTTCCGGACAGGAATCTATATGTTCATATCCCATTTGACCGCTAATACAAATGGCAGGATTTCTGTTGCAGTACACAACCAGTCATCTGAAAGCATACATATGTATCTCGGACTATTACATGGTACTACACTCTTCCCACCGGTGAGAGGGGCGGGTATGAGACGTATCTGCCTCCGTCCATTCCATTTGGAGGCATCCTTGTTCCATCATTTTGCGTTAATACCGTTTCCAGAGTAGTTTTTTCTTCATTAGAGGAGCTAATTTCCGAGATCTCATGTAGCTTTTTACCATCTATAACTGCTATACCAAGTGAGAATGCCTGTAAAATTGAAAGTGATGCATTGAACTCAACTGAATAGATCCCTTCCTGGAAAGAAGCCAAGCTAAAGACTGGCTGGTCCTCATCTTCTCCCCCCTGTGGCCAAATGTACAAAGAGATGTCAGTTGGCACTTGCAACCATGATAAAATGCATACACAATTGATCTATCCAGGAAATAGAGCAGTACCTGGTATATGAATTCAAATTTATCTGCCACACACCCTTTTGGTGGAACCAGTTTATTACCAAACTTATTGGATAGAATCCTAAGTTTGCAGCCTAGATCCCAACCTCCACAGTCACATGATCCATCTGATCTCCATCGCTGGATCAACGAAGAAGGCCCCCCTTTATTCGGTAGACTATGAATTCCACTTGGAAGAATCATTGTTGCATTCATTAGGGTTTGACAGCCAAAAAAAGGCAGATTCACTTCATTTTCCAAAGAAGTAGAATGAGATCTTGCCCCTGGCAAATCACTGTACTTAATGCTCTGATGCCCTTGCCTGACACTGCTTTTATTGATAACTTTTGGGATATTGACCACAATGGCAGCAAGCTCATCATTTGGCTGGAAATCTGGCGCTTGTGGCTCTCCTTGCCTCAGGTCCACAGCAAATAAAACAAACTCTCTGGTAAAAGAAATAGGGTTCTGTCTAGTCGAACTTGGAAACTGTGAATCAGAAACCTTCAGAAGGGCCACAACGTTGTGAATGTATGCTGGATCTTTTCCTTTTCCACCTTGAGCTATCCACCTCCCATTTTTTTTCTTGACCTTCTGAATGGAATAAAATGTATAAATGCAGCTGTACCCGTCCTCTCTTGTACTGCTCAACTTCTTCCGTGTGGCAGCAATAATGTCATGTTCATTGTCCACAGCAAATGTGTATAGGGGCTGGCCATCCTTGATTGCAACTTGTAAAAGAGCCTGAAATTGTGACGACTTGTAGTTCTTGTCCCGAGTTAAATCATTATTTGCCTTCTGAAAACTGGTTGTATCCGATTCTAACGTCCTTGGCTGTGCAGCACCATTTGAAAATTCTGCATTTCCATCAGATTTACAAGATCTATCAGTTGGTACCAAATTCCTCCTCAATAGCTCAAGAGAATTATAGTGGTTTTGGGCCTTTGGCTTCCACAATGGGTCAAATAACCTTCTCAAAGGGCTTGACCTGGCTCTGCTAGTACTATTTTGAGCATCAGTAAATGAGGCATCCTGACAAGAGGAATTCTTGGTATCATCTGAAACAGATGTCGCAGACCTATTTGTTGAAGCTGGTTGCAACCCTTCTCTGGAGTTGAAATTTTTGCTTATCTTTCCCATACCAATGCCAAGTCGGCGAAAAGGCGATGTACTCCTTGGTTTCTCAGAAGCTACTTTAATTGGCTTAGAATCCATTCCCTTGGAAGGCTCTTTCAAACCTGAAACTGCTGGTACTTGCCCTGATCTTTTAACTTCAAAAACGCCACCGAAGTCCAAACCACTTCCCTTTTTCGTTGAATGCTTATGCAAAAAACTGACCTCATCCACATCTGAGCATCTTTTTATCTCTGAATCAAACTTTTGAGGCAGGGGACATGAGTGTGGAACACAAGAACTCAAAGGTAGAAGGTCAACTTCCTTAGGAATCTCTGAGAAGCTCCTTCGATTTTCTTCTGCTGCTGTTTGGCCTACTATTGAATCCGAAAGATGAGGCAATCTAGGGTTTCTGATGATGGGGGGATTTCTGGGTTTAAGACAAACTACTGCTTCATTTTTCTGTGCAGCATCTTTGTCAAAAATATCTGCATCCTGTTCTTGAGATTTTTCCAATCTCTTTAGAAATTTAAGATCCTGTTTCTTTGAGTTTGCCTTCACGCAATGCACCACTTCATCATTTACCCCATTGGTCGAAGCTCCAGTTTGTGATTTGACCTTTGCAACATCATCTTTTTTCTTCCGCTGCATCTGATCAGTTTCAGGATCCTTGCTAATGAACTGTCCTTTCCCATCAGCTGCATGTCCATGTATACCTTTGGCATCTGGAAACTTTCCGAAACTTTCTTCCCATGATTTCCTGGTATGAGAATGGCTTTCTCTAGGAGATGACATGAGATGAAATTGTAATGAAGGACGACAAGTCCTTTGATGAGCAGGAGAGCAACTTCGACCTACGCTAGAAATGACAGATGATCCTTCTGTTGAGAAGGATGAGGATGAATTACTACTGGAAAGTGAATGCCGGTGACTCATCTGTGATATGTGCTTCTGGCTATGCCATTTTTCCAGACGACCCCAGTCAAGGACCCCAACATTCAAAACTTTGTCATCACGTTTGGCACCTCGCTCCAAATAGCTTGGCAAATTCGACATGTATTTGATGAGCTCCTCTTCTTCAACTAACTTTCTATCTAACTTGGAATAACCTCTCAAGGGTTTTGATGACATATCTCTTAAGGTTGTTGTTTCATGAAGAAGATCAGCAAAGCGAAAACTAACCTTCTCTTGTCTGAAGTTCATGTGTAAATTGGAGCAACGGCGTACTTTGATTATATCAATCTTCTCAGAAATTCCTAAAGTTTGTATGTCCCTTGAATTATTTTCCAGCCTTTCGATGCCTTCCATAGACCAAGTAAAATCTGATTCAGGTATTTCCCTGGTATTTCCTTTTCAACAGTAAACTCCCATTCAAAATACACGGACGTTGGTCATTTTGGCTGGAGGGAGAGAACCTAGAGTGAGAAAAACAGTTATTAACCTCGCCCCGCACTTGGTAAAATGAAAAGTACAAAGTGACGATAACAGACTACGAGTAACATGAAACAAGGTTGCTGTTAGATATTGCCAAATTATTTTCATTGGAGATAATGCCTCTCAAAACT
>JAOSBL010000008.1:25997486-26008917 GCA_027568915.1 Erythroxylum roraimae
TTACTGTCAAACAAGTAAAATAGCACGTACCCAGTTCAGCAACGGAAATGCAGAATCAAAACATTCCATTGAGAGAAACAGTAGCTTCTCCAGGAGGAAATTACACGTGACAGTGCTCCATGAGTCGTCGAGCCCAGAAAAGAAAAAAAGAACCAGAGGTCAAGGGAGTAGCAGAAACCAAATATAGCGCAAGTAATCAATGCTTTGCTTTCTTCTACGAACTCCAAAGCACTAACTCGTCGAACCCAGAAAAGAAAAAGAACCAGAGATGAAGAGTGTAGCAGAAACCAAATATAGCGCAAGTAATCAATGCTTTGCTTTCTTCTACGAACTCCAAAGCACTAACACGCAAAACCAGAGACGGATGGAGAGATTTGCTATGACAGAGGGATAGAGGGGCAAAGAAATCCTGGTTGCTGGTTGCTGGTTGCAACTCCGAGTGCTCGCTCGCATGTGTGTGCGCTCGCTGCTTGTTACAGTCAGAGAAAGCAAGTGTGTGTGCTGAGCTTGAGATAGCGATCGTTTTCATCGGAGGGCTATTAAATGGTTGAAAAAAGTATTATATCAAGTGGTCGGCAGCTTAGATGGGGCGTAAATGTAATGGTATGACCCTTGGCCCCACTTTGAGACCTTATTCAATTTTGTCTCCCTGACGTATTAAAGACGAGTTTGAATCTCTGTCTAATATTATAATGTCTTATTCTATTCCATAAATTTTAGTCATTTATTTATATAAATCTTGTGTAAGTCTTGCGTAAATAAACGCGGAACAGATTAAGATACCATAATATTGAGCAAAGAATTCATCCCGTTAAAGAATTTGATATGTCATTCTATGTCAGGTGATGGGACCCACATTTGGCATATTCCATCTCTGACCGTCTGATTTAATTATTTATCAGCACGACGTCCGATCTGTTTAACGGTCTTTCGATCGAATCATACATATATTTTGGTTGGTTTTCGTAGTAAATAATGAGGCATCATTTTGTCATTGAAATGAAAAACAAACAGTGTGTAAGATTTTGCTTTCTTAATGGGTCTTTTGATGTAATGCAAAGTTGTTACTTTCAGAGGAAGTGGGAAAGTAGGCAGTAACAAAGGAGGGATATGCAATCAGTACTGGGTAGATCACAAGCGCAAGAAGACATGCATCATCCTCCTTGCACTAATAATCACATCACATATGGGGTAGACCCACCTACTATAAGGACTTGCATAGTTAAAAAGGAAATTTTGATTTACTTATCATACTGATCCTCCAACCTTTTCACTTGTCCTTGTTAGCTTTTGTGATCATTGGTCCCTTGATCGTAAATATTAAATTTTTGTTTTACTGGAAACTTGGAATGACGTTTTCCAAAGATAAGAAGAGTTTGTAAAAGAAAGAGTTAAATAACTTCTGATGTGGGGCTCTCCTGGCTTAAGTGAGATTGTAAGTTTGAACCGTCTTTATGTATGCTGCCGTTTAAAACTTGAGGCCAGAGTTTTGCTTTTTGTAAGGAACCTACCCGGCTCGAGTGGGATTAGTCGGAGTATGAATGATTTAAAAGTACCTTTCCATAATTGAGACCCTCTTAAAATACCCCGTAAGAATAAAAAAAAAAACAACTTTGGGTGAAAATGAGTAAATATGAGAAGGATGGAAACTGCTCTAATTAACTGGCATCCAATGTCACACGTTAGACTGCTGCTTGGGGCTATTATATAAAGTATGATACTTAGATTTATCAAACACCATATGCCTTTTAAAAATGTCATTATTGAGGGACAAAAAGGTCTTGAAAGTATACGAGATGTGAACTAGCCATTTCTACCTTGTATTGCCTTTCTACGTGAGTTGGACGCTTGCCGGGTGTGATTGTTAACTTTATCGTGTTTCCTATGGATCGAAGTAGTTTTAATGATTCCGAGTCCCTTGATTGTTAAGTTTAGGAAATGTCATGAAGCCTAACATCCTTTCATTAAATTATTTTGCTCTTGTGATTAATCAAATATAAAGAAATGGGTCGTTCACTAATCACAAAAATGACTCAATTAATTCAAACTTAGATTTGGTTCAAAATATTAAAAAAAAATGTCTCATTAAATAATTTAATTAATTGGGTTAAAGTTCTACAAAAATATGATACCTTATTATTGTAAGTTGTTAATTATTTGACTTATATAGAGAGATTAATAAAGTTATTATAAACAACTGTCGGATCTTCTACGTCTGTTTAGCTAAATTTTGATAAAAGATACGAAGCTCATTTGTAATTTCATATAACAAAACAAAACTTCCTAATTTTTAAATGAAAAAACTCCTGTGAAATTTTAAAAAAAAACTCCTTCCCTATATTTTTATTAGATGAACTAATTAAATATTATTAATATGACGACCTAATATACACTACAACAGAGAAGGGTATTGGCGACAAAATATAACATCTTTGAAAGAAACAAAACTGTTACCAAAAGCATTTGGAGACTAAAAAAGTCGTCGAACAAATGGTCACAAAAATCGGTGGCAAAAAAATTATCTGCAACATTTTAAAGGAATAGTCACTCAAAAGATTTTTGTTATGATCATTACTTCGTCGCTAATAAGAATAGGCGACAAGAGGAGAAACAGTGGCAGATCACTTATTGCCACAATTAATTTTGGTAGGTAGAGCTAATTAGCTTTGTTAATGTAGGCGTAGATAATAATATTTACTGACAATCTATTTTCGTAGCTGAATATGTTCAACTATAAAAATTAAAACGTAGTTAAATGTTATTAGAGACGTTCTGGAAAGCGTAAGTAAAAAGATTTGGTGACGATTTTATATTTGTAGTTAAAAACTTTTAGTGATAAATATTTATTTTTAATTTAACTTCCTTATTACCAATTTAATATTTAATTATAATTATTAACAATATTTTTAGTTCATGTTTTTGTTTTCAAAATGGTTTTAATTATAATTTAGTCACATTTGGTAATTATTGTTGGTGACATACTATTTAGATAATTAATAAAAATAACATAAAAATATTTCATAATTAAAAGTGAAATGCATTTTGATACAGAAACATGTAATTAAATGTTAATTACAAGACTTAAGAAAAAAAATATAGAAAAATTAAGACTCCTCATCGTTACTACTACTGATATACTATGATCCAACTATTTGTTTGACCATCTTTTTTGGCTTTCTTGTAGTGTGTCAACTTATAGAGTGTGATCCTATCACATTTTTGTCCATGGAGTTGAGTTTGTCTCTGTTATATGAATTAAAAAAATTAGAACACAATAGATTATATTGTATTAATTAACAGAATAATAACTTTTAAATATTACACTTACAAATTCTTGTTGTACGACAACAAATAATTTGGAGCCGGTGTTGTAAGGAGTTTTCATTTTGGCTCTGTTAACCTTGACTTTCCCACACTTTTCCTAAATAAAGAGAAGAAATAGTCATTAAATGCAAAAACAAAATTAATGGAAGGAAATATGAAGAGAAAAAAGACAAACCCTAACCTTCACAGATGCTCAATAATCACATATTTCACTCCAATTTTCGAGAGTCACCAGTTCTGGAACATGTCTCCTTGCCTCCTTACCTGAAGGAAAAGACTTGTAATAATTATGAAGTCGATAACGATGATTCTTTTCCCTTTGTTTCAACAGTGACTTGACAAAACTTAAAACTTTTGGGTTCTCGATATCGACGATATTGAGCTTCAACTGTGAACAACACGTATAAG
Organism: Erythroxylum roraimae; assembly: GCA_027568915.1. Classification (NCBI taxonomy): domain Eukaryota; kingdom Viridiplantae; phylum Streptophyta; class Magnoliopsida; order Malpighiales; family Erythroxylaceae; genus Erythroxylum; species Erythroxylum roraimae. Next base: position 26,001,219 of record JAOSBL010000008.1, read on the forward strand.
TTAACTCTTACTCTTTAAATAAGTAAAATTGTACTGCATATCCTAAAATAAATTAAAAAATATCGAAACTTTGTCCAAAGCATTATGAAGCAAGTTGGCTTCATTCAACTGCTTGGCATACTAAAGGAATGTCAATTCATTCCTGACAACGACTCCCAACTTACTGGATAATTTTGCTGATTGGATCTTATCAACAAGACAACATTGCGTGGGGTCAATATGCACATACAACTTGTTGTTCATTGCAACATTTATGTGTTATAACTCAGATCTTTTAGTGATACCTCTACCTTTTTTTCTTATGCCAATATTGGAACCTGACAACAAAAGAATAATGATAAGAAAAAACACATTAAACATGTAAATATATATTTGAGCATAACTATAAATATAGGTCGTTAATAATAACAGACTTGAAGATCCCTCAGCACTAGTTAAGGTAGATATAGGTTGTTGCTGATTGTCTTCATCCACAAGGTTGGATTGATTTGGTTGTTGTGGGGGAGGAACATTTTTGGTAGTTGCCATCCTCTTTCCCTTGTTTCTACTAGGTCCCATTATATTTGATATCTATAAATGAAATATCATCATAACGTATAATCTTTACTCAAACATCAACATTTCACATGAATATAAGTCAAACACAAGTCAAAACTAAACATTTGACATAAACATAAATCAAACACCAACATACCGCGTAAACATAAGTAAAACATCAACAACATAACTCAAATATGAACATAACATTTCAAACAATATAAACAATTTATTTACATTCAATCATCATGATAAGATTTTGAAAATCATCATCATTAATTACATTATGATTGGATTCTTCATCATTAATATATTCGGCCAAAGTATCATCATTGTCATTTAATTCATGCTGATTATAGTCTTCATCTGTTTGATTGAAAAAATTGGCTTAGACGTCATCCAGTTGTACCACGTTCGAATCAACATCTTTCCTATGGACTGATGATATATCTGTATCTTCTATTCAAATGGCTTCATTATTGAACTCCAATCCAATCTCTTGATAAACTTCATCTGCATCCTCATTGAATTGACCATTATCCCTTTCATAAAAATTGAAGACAATTTGGTGTCGAAACTTTTGAACTACTTTCCAATTACTACCCAATACAGTATCGTTGAGGTAGAAAACTTGCTTCATTTGAATTGTAAGAACAAAAGGATCATTATCATACCATGTCTTACTAACATTGATGCTAGTAATATTCCCGTTCACTTTCATGTCAGTAAGATTAAACCATTTGCACTTAAATAGAACAATATTCTTATCCTTGATGTAGTACAACTCTATTATTTCAGAGATGACACCATAAAAGTCAATAAATTCATCTTCATGACATCCCTCAACAATAATCCCACAAATTTGGCCTCTAAGTCGACTATCTCGATTTTGTAAGTGAAATCTCACCCCATCAACAATGCAACTTGTATATTTTTCCCCACAAATATAAGGCCCACATGCCAAACTATATAATGTTGTTGTTGCTTCTTGCATGTTACAGTTATGCAACCGTATCATCTGTATGACAAAATGAAATTAGAAGTTATTCTGACATATAAATTATCATATGTTTATAATACGCAATTAATATGTAACTTACTCGATTTCTAAACCATGATCCAAACTTCAGCTTATGTCTTTGTTCAACATTAATAATCCTTTTATTGTGAATGGACTCTTTATGCTCTCTATTTAAAAAAGTAAATGACAGTAAGGAAATGAGATTCAATGAACAAAATTCTAATATGATTGTTTGAATCAAAAGGAATATACATACATATATATATATATATATATATCAACTTTCTTGCAATTGTTTAAAATATACCAATGGGCGATTTCAAATTCATCTTTAGTTAACTCCACATATTTACCCACACCAAGTGGCCTAACTTTTTGGGAGAAAATTGACAACCCACCATCTTCATCAAAATCAAAGTTACATTCTGTTCTATTAAATCTTATCTCCACTTCACTTAAGTACATTGAACATAATGTTAAGCATTCATTTGTTATATAGGCCTCTGCAATAGACCCTTCAGGTCGAGCTTTATTACGTACATAATGCTTAAGAGAGCATAAAAACCTGAACAAAACATAAAATATTAGGAATTGTTACTAATAAATAACTTTTAAAAAAGTAAAAGTTAATACCAATTACCTTTCAATTGGGAACATCCATAGAAATTGAATCGATCCACAGAGTTTTGCTTCATAAGGTAAATGAATTGCTAAATGAACCATAACATCACAAAACGATAGGGGGAATACTAGTTCAAACTTACATAGAATGAAAGCTGTGTCTTTTTCCATTTTTTCAATTTCTTTAACTTTAAGTGTCTTACAACATAATTGCTTAAAAAACTCTCCCAATTGATCCAAAGTTACGAACACATCATTCGACAAATATCCACATATTCCAACAGGAAGTAATCATTGCAAAAGTACATGACAGTCATGGCTTTTCAACCTGATAATTTTCCCTCTTTAACATTTACACAATAGCCTATATTTGATGTATACCCATCAGGAAACTTCACTGATTAAAGAAACTGATAGAAAGATTGCTTCTTCCTTTTTGACATATTGTAATAAGCAGGGGGAATAATGTATGACCCATAATCTCTTCTTTTCAAATGCAAGTCTTTTATAATATTCATGTCTTCCAATCAAGTCTAGCCTTAATTGTGTCTTTTGATTTTCCATCAATTCCCGTCACAGTTCCTAAAATAGACTCACAAATATTTTTGTCAATATACATCACATCAAGATTATGCCTCAACAGTAATTCCTTCCAATATGGCAAATTGAAAAATATGTTTTTTTAGTCCAATTGAGTTCAACATCATTTCTCTTTTGCTTTCTATTACTTGGGTGTTTGTCAGGTGTAATGTCACTTAAATGTGATAGCTGGCAAACAATATCATCACCAGACAACTGTAACGGAGTTTCACCTAATTCTACTTTTCCATTAAACAATTTACTTCTTCGCCATCTATGCACATGTTCTAAATAACGACGATGACCCTTATAACATATTTTACTTCGTAGTCTCATTGAATAAGTTTGATGGTTACACACAAGACAAGTCATATACCCTTTACTGCTCCACCCAGACAAATTTCAATAAGTTGGGAAATCATTTATAGTCCACAAAATAATGACATGCATTACAAATGTTTGACCTTTGAACAACATCAAAAGTTTGTAATCCAAATTCCCATAGATTGTTTAAGTCATCAATTAATGGTTGCATGTATACATCGATATCCTTACCAGGAGTAGTAGGTCCTAGAATAAGTAAAGACAATAGCATAAAAGGCTCCTTTATACACTTCCATAGAGGTAAATTGTACGGCACCAGAATTACTGGCCATATGTTGTATGAAGTACTCATGTTACTAAAAGGATTAAATCCACTTGAGGCCATTCCAAGTCAAACATTACGACAATCCTGTGTAAACCATGGAAACTTTCTATCAAATTCTTTCCATGCCATTGAGTCTGCTGGATGACGCATAATGTTATCATCAATGCGTTTGTTTTTAGGCCACCTTATATCTATGGTTGTTTTTATTGACATAAAAAGTCTTTGTGATCATGGTTTAATAGGAAAGTATCGCAGGATTTTATTCGGTATCTTTTTCCCTCTCCCATCATCCACTTGCCACCTTAATGTACCACAAATTGGACACTCCTCAAGATCTTTACTTTCCTTCCAAAAAAGAACATAATCATACTTACAAGCATGAATTGAAATATATCTCAATCCAAGGTCCCTTAATAATTTCTTTGCATTATAGTAAGATTTGGGCAATTTGTGTCCAACAGGTAATAGATTGTTCGGTAAGTCAATTAACATGTCAAAAGACTTGTTACTCCATTTATTATAGACCTTCAAACGCAACAACTTGACCATAAAAGATAATTGTGAGAAATTTGAGCACCCCGAATATAATTCTTCTTGAGCAACTTTCAATAACTTTCCAAAATTATCTTCTGTAATACTACCAATTATGATAGGCACACCTGTTTCATTCATAGTCTCTATATAATTCCCATAATCATCTAACATCTCATCAACCCTATCATCACCATCATCATTAACTTGTATCACCACTTCTACTACAACTTGCTTCCTTATGTTCACCATGATAAAGCCATGGTGTATAGAATTTATCTATGCCTCAGATTAGCAAGTGATTATATACCACATCTTGACTTTGAAAGTCAATATTTAAGCAATCGATGCAAGGACAACGAATATGACATTTGGTTTTATTATCCACTAAATTCATATCAATTTAACGTGACAATAATTCTGTCTACAAATTATGGTTTTTTTTCATGTTCACTCATAAAGTTGTGTTTTGACTTTATTTCATCATTTGGTGTATATTTAAAGATGCAGTATGGTTTATTATGAATATCATCTTATCACTAATGAAATATTGTCAATAACTAAATGCAGTCTCTTTAATGTAACTTGTAGTGATAAGCCTAAGACTTTGGTCCAATAAGAAAGGGATGGAAAATCGTCAATTACATAACTACGATAAAACAATTCATAAATGCCTATTATACACATGGAATATTAATTAACAAGCAAATTAAATTGATGGAAAGATGGATCGTTCAAGTTTTAAAGTAAGAGACAAACTATTTCAATAATTTTATCAAAACAAATGATAAACTGATTAAAGATGGTTTCTCATTTAAGTTCGTTCATTAGATCGAAAGCCAAGAAACACTAAGATATGTGACATTGTTTACACCTATGATTCGAGAAAGGGACTTCTCGCTCACTCCTAGGCTCATGAAAATTTTCACTAATAAGCCTCATCGGAACTGCATCACCAATTTCCAGCCTATAAACCATCCTATGTTTCTAATCAAGTTGCAAACTACAACACAAAACTTAGTTTTTAATTTCAATCACACAAAACCTAGGAAAAAATAGCGTATTATTAAATCAAATCATACGTAGACACTAGTTGGACAACTTACCTAGATGGACATATTTCAACAGAGTATAAAGAAGAATGAAAAGGTTAGTGAGTTATCGACACTCTAAAACACAAATTATAGCCTATGAAAAAAACAAATTCGTTTTTAATTTAATACAACACTTATAGAGAATGAATCACTTATATTGTAAAATATTCAACTCTTAAAGGGTATAAAGCAAAATCAATCCATAATCTTTGACTTGTAGAGAATAGTTATTTATAACATAATGATAATTTTAAAGGTCAGCTTGTACCAACTTAGTAAATATCTTTTGAATTGAACGAATCTTAACCTATAATGTTATTAAATTATTTAAAAGAGTCAAGAGGATTTATGTTGGCTTCAATATTGGCTAGGTATCTTGAATTTATAGGAGTTCATATCTAAGCATTATTTCTTACGATGTTAATCACTTTTGATATAATTAATTAGAAGGAAATTAAAAAGATGGTACTTTATAAAAAGTGGTTGATTAATGATACTAAGGGATGACATTGATTAAACTAAAAATAGGTGGAGGGACCATATTTAATTTTCTCATAAATAAGGTTCCTCATTCATGGTTTATGCTTTAATAACTTCTTAAAAGTCTAAGAATAGCTTGCTTGAGGTTTGATTAGATAGAAACTTCTATCTTTGAGGATGTATTACTAGATTCATTTAACTTATAAAAATTAAGCACCTTTAAAGATATCTAAATGTGCTTGACTAAGAGAAATATGTTCCATGATTTTAGTGGTACGATTCTTGATTTTTCTAACTAAGTCTAATATGGTCCACATACTTGTATCATCATGTTCAAGCATGAATTCAAGTAAAAGGAATCATTATTCTCTAAAAATGAACAACTATAACGATACAAATTTGTAATTTTAACACAATAGTAACATTCATATGTAAAGAACAGCATAACAATTCCAAAATAAACCATTGAGGACTTTTGTCGAACATGTTATGGGCAGCCACAATTGAACTTAAGAACAAAATCAAATCCTTCTATTTCCCTTCATTCAACAACAACAACACAATTTTTGTACCATTCGACCATTATCATCACCAACTAATGCAAACAATTCAACAACAAACTAAAAACATAACACAAACCTGTATAACATATTTTCAAGTTTAATGACAAAAAATTTGCAAAACACTATTCACCAAACGAAGACACAAAGCGCAGGGAAAAGAGTGGATGACATGTTGAAGAGACAGCAGAAGCTACATCAAAAACAAAGGGGGATGACGTCATTTGTCATCCTATAAACGACATCGTCTCAGTTATTTTTTTTCTTCCGATAGGTTTGGCGACGAATATATGTTTCGTCGCAAAGTGTGAAACATTTGCTACGAAATTTAAATATCATCGTAAATTGTCTAGAATTTTTCTACCAAATTAATAAACCGTCACCAATTCAATATCTTTTCATACAATTAATTCTTTTGCTAAATTGATTAATTAAAAGTATATATTACAATCAAATTTGTTAACTAAATTTATTTTACAGTTATACAATCAACATCATTAACATCAAGTATTGGAAATTATTAATATATAAAGTTGATTACCATTTTCTAATATGCTGGAAATAATTTCTAATTAAACTACTATTATTATTATTATCTATAATTAAAAACTATCTCTAACTTTGTAAACCCAAACATGTCTCATAGATGAAACATTAGCTATCTTCTTCAATGGGTTATGTTAATTTTATAACATGTTTTCTCGCCTACCTTTTATTTCTTATAAGTTAACAAAATACTATTTCTATTCAAACAATATTTTGGTGTTTTATACTTGGATAATTTTGTTTATAAGTTTGAATAGATATGTGTAACTACTAGATGTGAAACGAGTTCTTACTAACTCTTTCTCTCAATCTATATATACCTCTTCGTCCAAATATCCATTGGTACATTGTGTATAGAAGAAGTTTGATGAAATTTTTTAAACAATTTTTTTTCGTAAAATGATTAATAAAAAAAAATATAGGGTCAAATTTGTTAACTTAATCAAATATTCTTCAAATTATTTCTAATAAATTGCTATTATTATTATTATCATATATGGTAATTAACTTAATGTATTATCAAATTAGTTCACTTAATCAAATTGTCAACGATTTTTTTGTACATTGAACAAATTGTACTATATTTTTTTTCAAAAAAATCGAAAATAAGATTGTTTACCTTAATAAAAAACATCATCGTTTTGTATTAGATTTTTATCACTACCACAAAGAACTTCTCTTCATTTTTGTGTTACCCGTCAACATTTACAGTCCAATAACCATTGTCCCCTCTCTTATGCTCGTCTTGTGTATTGTGGTCGTTATCAGCGAAGAAGCATCCTTAACTGTGTTGGTATTGTTAGCCCCGGATTTTTTTTATAAATAAGCATGATTAGATTAATTTTTGGAGTATTGCTAGATTAATTTTTGTTAGAATTTCTTAGTATGCTAATGTGATTGAGATAATATGAAGTAGGTAAATTGAATTAAATGTTAGAAAGGTAAGAATGTATAAGGGGCATAGTTGGAAGATCACTTAAGTTAGAAAGATTTAAGGCATTAAGGGAAGGGCTTTTTGGTCATTGTAGCTTCATTAAATGATAAGAATAAGACTTGGCTTGTGTGGGAAGGAGAAGAAACG